>CM035407.1:208879460-208934460 GCA_020310875.1 Ceratopteris richardii | reverse complement strand
TGAATACATGCTCACACATGCAACGCAAAACACACACACACATCCCCCACAAGCATGAACTCTCAAGAAGCTCTGCAAAGTGAGTTTCTATCACTTCCGAAAGTGATGGGCGAAATCAGTCATAATGAAGTTGCAAGCATAGCACATATGTATGTATGTATGTATGTATGTATGTATGTATGTATGTATGTATGTATGTATGTATGTATGTATGTATGTATGTATGTATGTATGTATCCATCGAAGTGCTTCTCATCTAAGGAGCGAAGTTCATCCAAACGTGAATACAAGGAGTCCTCTAGGAGAAGCTTCTAATCAATGGCCACCCTCAAACTCGGAACGACAATCTATATAGGGGCAATGGCCTCTAACCCATAAGCAAGTTTGAAAGGTGTACAACCCGTGGAAACTTTATAGGTAATTCAATAAGCCCATAAAACCGCAAGTAATTCAAGACAATCTGCAATTAATTTTTTCAACATAGTCAAGAGTGTTTTATTGGTGCTCTCTACCAGTCCGTTGGCTCTAGGGTAGTAAGGTGTGCTTAATTTATGCATTCGGAAACAACTGCAGAAGGTCCGGAATGAGATCATTAGCAAAATGCGTTCCTCTGTCAGAAACAATCTCGAAGGGGAGGCAAAATTGCGAGAAAAGATCACTCGTCAAACATTTTGCGACCACTGAAGTCGTGGCGGATTTAACAACCCATGCTTCTGCCAACAAGTAGCATAATCCATGCAAGTGAGAACATAACGAGTATTTGTGAGGATGGAAGGTGGAGTGATGGGTCCGATGAAATCCACTCCCCACTTCTGGAAAGGCTCCAGAGGGAGAACAGTTTGAAGGGTAAAATGGTATCAACGTAGTGGTTGGACCGTTCTCTGGCAAGGATCGCAAACCTGAAAATATTGATAAGCATCCTGCTACGTCGTAGGCCACCAAAGTCCACTCTACAACAATTTCTTATAAGTTAATTCAATCGAAAAACTGACCCCCAGTGTCGAATGGGCTATGGCCAAGACAAATGGGACCTCATGGATGGGGACACGTCGGAGCCATGCTCCTCGTGGAAGAAGATCCAACATCCTCAACTAATTGCCTTGGTCCTCGTAGTTTACCACTGACAATACCACAAGTGCTTACAAACTAACAAATCCATCATCCTAAAACCACATAGAATAGCTAAACATTCCATCAAGTTTGTCTTCTTGTTCCAATCTATCTCTATAACCACTCATCACATACACATTTTGAACCAAATAAGATAGATTAATAATATACAAAAATATACAAGAGACGAGAGATGTGAAACGAGGTAGCAAAAATGGCTACTCTAAAATAATAGCTACTTGATGAAAGAACAACTATACAATGTGTGTAATATACAAAATTTGGATAATGTGCTGAATGTAGATGGATCTAGGTACAAAAATTGGAGAAAGGTGTGCCTATGAGTTAGAGAAGGTGAATGTGTGCTGAAAATGGAGAAAAATAGGACTGTATGTAAGGAAAACAGCAACTATGCTGGAAATAGAGTAAATTTCTGCAACCCTAACAGATTTAGGGTCTCTTCTCTCATGTAAGCAGCGACAGAACCTTCTCCTCTTGAGATAGCAGGTAGAAAAACCTGGTACAGCTGCAAGACTTGAAGGAAGACCAAAAATAGCAGCAACTTACTAAAATCAGTAGGTACACATACTTGAATGTGTGTAAAGAAGAAGACAGAAGCAGCAAAAATTTTAAATTACTCCATAATGGCAGCAAAACCTCCAAGAAGCAGGCTGCAGCACACACAAACTTTCGTGCATAGTGTATGTAGATCACTAATTATGTGCATAGTGCCCAGAAACGTCGTTTCTGGGACCCCGAAACAGAACGGCCGTTTCTGGGAAACGGTCCGGCCCAGAACGCCATTTCTGGGCTGTTTTTTTTTTCAAGGCCTATTGTTTTGAGAGGAATGCATTTGGGTTCATTTCTGGCTGCTTTTCGTGGTGCATCTATGCTTCCGCGGGTGTGTTTCCTTGACATCGACCTAGGCTTGAGACTAGGCTCTACACTCTTCCCGGGGTGTGTTTCCCATGAGTCTTGACATCGACCTAGGCTTGAGACTAGGCTCTACACTCTTCCCCTACAGTGATATTACATATAGCTTGCTGTTGCCGCATGCTAAAGTCTTAGAAGTTGGACTTTGAAGTGTGCAAACTAGTACGGTACTCTAATAGCTGTTTGTGTTTTTTTCCTTTGTTATGCACATAATGTATGCTCAATGTTCCTATGTATGCTCATTATCATTTATCACATTACACACACATTACATACATAATACATACATAGTACATACATACATACATACATACTACATACATACACACATTTTACACACACATGCATATAATGTACATACATACTACATAGACTATCGCACATGTGTACATGAAATTATAATGTCAGTATAATTTATGACATCATACACATATCACATACATAGTACATACATACATAATACCTACATACACAACATATCACACCCACACAAACATATAATGTACATACATACGACATAGACTATAGTACATAAATGTATGCTCCATACATACATAGTACATACATGCAGCATGCTGCCTAATACATACATGCATATATATTACATACATATTTATTATTGATATTACATATTACATAAATAGACTACATACATATAGTACATACATACATATAAGTATACATGTTTTTTACATATTTCTAAATTGAAAAAAAAAATTGCTGTTTCTTGCCGTTTTCAAATTTTTGGAAGCTCCGAAACTCCGTTTTTGACTGGTCCGTACCGATCGTTTCCGCCTGAGCACTATGGTTATGTGTCTCTTATGCCTCCTTATATAGACTTTTGGTTCCAAAGTGGGTCAACGAATATGTGTATGTGGATACTACATATGAGACATATGGCCATTAAGATTTAATTTATAGGTTTCTCTTTAGCCATTTGGCAAAGATAAACACCCTCAAGTGACATTTCATGATCTTTTTTTTTTTTCTTTTGAGATCCAAGATAAGAAATGCTTGAAAATTGTGTCAGAGATGGAGATGAAAGAGACAAAAAAGAAAAGTGATCACATGCACGTGGAGAGTAGAGGTGTGCGTGTTTTTCCTTATCACAAGCCTCAGGGAGAGAAAAGAAAGAGGGTGACTCTGAGCCTCCAATCTTCTTCCTCAATTTTTAACATATGGCATGATAAAAGAGGGGACATTTTATTTGTGTGTACACAAAAAAGGAGGCTAGCAGCCCATTTTGCAGCCCCCAAAATGACATGAAAATGAAATAAAATTTAATATGAAGGTAGTTAATGCAAAGGGTTACAATACATGAAAATAGAATAACCCATTTGAAGGGCCTAGGTAACTCCTCTTAGTATGTCCCACTTGTTGAAGGTAGGGCCAAGGTAGTGCTTTCTATAGACACTTCATCATCCTATATCTAGGCTTTTGAATCCCACTATCCAAGGGAAATGACAAGACCACATATGGAAATTAAGTGCCAATCATAACCTTTACATGACCTTGGAAGAAGTCTTCAATTATGAAGAAGAAGCTTCTTCCACCTTCTGTGAGAACCATGAGGCAACTCATATAAAAAACAAACATAAGACACCTTTTCTACACACAATCAATGACGGGAGTTACAAAAAACAAACATCTAGTGGACAAGAAGATGCAAAAGGATATCAAATTAAAGCTACCACCAAGACCTTCCTTTGGAGACTCATAATTTGTAGTTTAAGGACTAGACTCTAGAGCCTTTCCGCGGCGCCATTCAATTGTTGGATTCCCTTGTCCTTGATGTGGTGCACACATGAATACCATGCAACACATTTTTCGGAATTGCACACATGAAAATTTGAGGGCGCAAATGTGGAGAATAGTTTTGAATCTTTCAACCTACCACATCACATTTGGCCTCTACGTCGTCATCAAATGCGTTTCCACTTTGTTGCATTTGGGATTCTATGATTTTCGAAAACCCATTTTCGAAAAGCGGAATATCTTCAAGGATTCAATTCCACGGGAGGTTCTTAGAAACCACCTCCTTGATGCATGCCTAAAGCACAGAGAGAGAGAGAGAGAGAGAGAGAGAGAGAGACTTACTTCACAGTGATATATATATATATATATATATATATATATATATATATATATATATATATATATATATATATATATATATATATATATATATATATATATATATATATATACACACACACACACACACACACACACACACACACACACACATATATATATATATATATATATATATATATATATATATATTTATATACACACACACACACACACATACATACATACATACATACATACATACATACATATATATATATATATATATATATATATATATATATATATATATGGTGGATTTGGCTTGCGAGCAGAAATGGATAAGGGCTTTATAAGGTACCAAGCATTTGGTTCAGTTTAGGTACTCAATTGGAATTCTGAAGATTCACCTAGAGAAAACCTGGATGCTTCCATTTGGAGTTTGTTATCTTGGGGTTGCGCAATACCAGCCTTCACTTCCACTCACCTTGTGTTTTCATCCACACGTAATTGAGTCCAATCTTTACAAGCCTCAAAGCAAGTTTTTCATCCCCCTCAATCAGCCCCTTCCGCCAAGGTTTAGCTTCCCCATGCTCTAGTTACATCCTTCATACCATTTTGCTCCAAGTTTAGCCTTCAAACTTCGAAGTATTTCAGCCTCGAGGTCCTTTTGTTGCAGCCCATATGTTTTTGAGCCTCAACTCTTGAGGTCTGTTTGCTTCAAGAATAAGCTCATAGGTGCCGCCCCCTTCAACATTGACTCAAGCCAAAGTCATTATTCATAGACTATAGATCATACTCCTTGCTCCCATTTAGAAATTGGCATTGAGTGGAGAGTCTTGCACTTGGGAGTCAAGCCTCATTGTCCTCTGGGAAGACATACCTACTTGTATTATCCACTATCCTAGGAATTATTATCTATACCAATATGCCTTGAAGTGTGAATGCCATATGGGATATCCATACTCTAAGCCATTCCTTGTCTACTACAACGCTTCTTTGGATCGGCCACTCGTAAGTGGATGTGCAAGTATTGTAGTAAGACATTCTCTATCACTACAACGAGGCTTATAGGTCATCTTTGGCTTAGGAGGAATGGGCATCTCATCTTGTGACAAGGTTTCCCCCTTGTTCAACTCATACAATGTGAGCATGCTTTTGCACAGGAGGCTAGAGTTGCACGCCATATTGAAATGGTGGAGGGGATAAATCATCCATCACAGATGACTCGACATAGTACTAGTGCTACTTGGAGTTGCTCTTGTTCACAAAGACATGACAGTGTGGAAGAGAAGGAATCCGTCCCACCTTCAAAGAGTCTTTGACAAGGACTCCACATTGCATTTGTATCCTCTTCAATTCAAAGACAATATCAAAAATCCCAAGAGATAGAGATAGAGATAGAGACTCGAGAGATGCACTCTTGAATGCAATTTCTCTTTAAATCTTTGAATGCAATTTCTCTTTCAATCTGGTGTGTATTGATGCAGGGAAGTGAATGATGAAAGCCATGGAAAAAGTGGGTCCGCGTGGTGAGTGGTATGATGTTGACTACTGAAGATTACATATGACCATTCTAGATAAAGAAAGAGAACAAATCGAGATATTTTAGAGTCCATCAAAATAGGTTGGATGACTTATGGATGTTTCATTATATCGGATGGATGGAGTGATAGACAGCGAGGTCATATAATCAACATTCTTGTCTCTTCTTGTCCAGGTGCATATTTTCTGTGTTGAGTACATTGAGAGTGCTATTCTTAATGTTGGACCACAAAATGTGGTACAGATTATCATGGATAATGCAGCCCATAGAATCTCACTGCAAGAGGATGAGAGAAATTATTGCAACAAGAATTCCCTAGTATAGTCTAGACCTCATGTGCAACACACTCCATGTTGGAAACAATGTCAATTGTGCTCTACAAACCCTAGTTTCCAAGAATATGAATTATGTGGTAAGACTACAAAGTCTTCCATCTAGATAACCAATAGGATACCCAAGCAATAAGTATCCCCCAATTAACCTCGGTGTAGCCCTTACCTTTTTCTTAATAAATTTTAATAAGCATATATACTCACCAAATAGGAACATTCCTTTGGGGATCCATAGATTGCATACGTTTTATACATATGCATAGCTCACAAGAAAACAAAAAGGATGGAATGCACCAACAATGATTTGTAGATGTAGCTCCTAAGATAGTGATGTGAAGTCTAAGTCAAAGTCCAAATCTAGCAATAATAAACATAATAAATTTATACATTAGAAAACAATAAGTCGAACAAAATAACATAAACTTTAGCTTGCAAAAACATCTTGATAGCCCAATGTGGAAACAAATATTTGGAAAACTACTCTAAAGAAGGTTGGATAGTTGATGGTATGATGATGCTATAGATGATCCATGTAGATAAAGATCAAGAGCACAATAAAATCATCTACATGCCTCAATGAATGTTAAAAAGGAGAAGCGAACCAATTTGAATGATCCCAAGATTGGTGCCAAGGTCAATCCACTTCCCTCACATCATTAAGACCTCACATAGGGAGCATCCTTCTAGCTGTTCCTCAGGTTTATGCTTATAATAACCTGAGAGCATAGTTAAAATGTAGTGCAAAGAACATAATTTGTGTTTATGCATGGTCATGACTGGATATTAAAAAGCATAAATAGAGAATATCTTTGATTGAGAAAACATGCTTGATCTCCTCTTGATTGATCATGAACACAAATCTAGTTTGTTCTATCATGACCACATAAAGTTTGCATCTAGATGTAAAATTTAATATTTAGATGAATTTTTTTCCTTGTGTGCTTATGCACCAAACCAAGTGCACTACAATAGCTTCAACTTCAAACCAACATTAAAGGGTGAAAGATTGCATAAAAATTCATACAACAAAAGGTATCGTGCCACATGTATTAACTAACTGATGGGTGTAACAATTCAAGGTCAGCCACAGCAATATTAAAAGCACAAGTAGTCAGCAATTCTCCACGAGACTGAAATAAACATAGGACTGCACTAATACTTCAGATTACTAAACTAGTGAAGAGGACAGAATGGTACAACCATGATGGAGAAGATAAAATTTGAGCCCAAGTATGTCCAGCTCACTGCAGAAAAAAATGAGCTGTCTGTAGGAAAGGTGATTTACATGGACACCAACTTTCAGCTACTAGCAAAGAAGAGTGCTTGGCAGCTCCAGACACAAGTAGACAAAGTGACACTTAGACACAAAACAAAACAGAAAGGCATATCTGTTATTTTAAAGGCCTCGTATAGAAAGGTACTTGTGAATACTAATTACTATTATTCAATTAACTTGTATATAAGATAAAAGCAGAAGATGTACAAAAATAAAATGCATTAAGATTTAACTATTCCTTTGAAATAGCCCTCGAGAGTCCATCAATTTTTTTCAAGCATGATATACGAGCTTAAACTTTTCACTGGAAGCCTTGCATAAAACATTGCAATGTCCTAGTTTTACATTATGTTTCAACATTTACAGTCGAAGATTCCATATAATTTGAAACTCGAGCATGACGCCACCGTAAATCACATTATACACCTGGCTTCAATCTTGGGGCATCCATTATGACTAAATGTTGTTCGTAAATTCTTGGCTTATGTTGGTGCAAATTAAAATTTGACTTCCTCCAACTATGCACTGAATTGCTCTCAAAGACTCCTTTTAGCTGTATAAAACTCTGTTGGATGATGGGAAGATATACAAGCATATGAAAGTTGGCACCCCAGTTAGCTGGTTCACTGAACATCTGTATACTTTTCCAACGCATTCACCTCAGTTAGCTGGTTCATTAAATAAATGTATGGCTTTCCACGAGTTAAGAAAAATTGTTTTCCCTTATCTATTCCGCTGATATATTCTAAAAATGAGCTTTGTACTTCTAAGATTCGGAATCAATCTTGTCTCATTTACAGTACTGATTATTTCCAAAAATGAGCTATGTACTTCTAAGATTCAGAATCAATCTTGTCCCATTTACAGTCAATGGGAATAGATTCTGTTGGTTATTGCAATAAGACACCATGAATAAGCTTGACCCGTGCGCCAATTATAATCAAAGAAATCCCCATGTCCTCCGTACATACGTGAAAATCTACCGGCAAGAATATACTTGATGTGAAAAGAATAATAGGGGACAAGAACACACGATAAGGGTAGAGCACTTACAACTTCGGTCATAGTCTTCATCACATCAGCGACGTCCTCACCACCTCTAAGCAAGGCCGCGTACGTTTCCGCGTTCCACGTCTCTTCTTCCATATTGTGCGTCATAGGAGAGCCTGACTGGACAGAAGCTACAGTGGCTTGTGTCGAACGAGGAATTGTGATTGAACAGGCGACACACAGATTACCTCTGGCAAAGGTTGGCATAAACGCTAAACTACTCTTCCTCAATGCTGGAAATTCAGCACGGACAGCAGCATATGAGCTACTAGCTGAGAGTTGCAACCTCAAGCTAGCCATTGCCGCTCGACGTAGAGGAACACGGGTGGAAAATATCAGAAAGAATGATTGTAAATAACTAAGCACTCCTTTGAAACCTTCACAAAATTCCACCAATTGGAAGCGTCGTTATACGGAGCATACGTGAAGTCCCAATAGAGGAAAAATAGGTGTGTGACCTGTTTTCAAGTTTTTAGTTCCCTCTTTGTTCTTTGGATCATATCTAATAGGAATGGATAGTTGTATCTCTTGAGCCAATTTTTCCTTCCATAAATTTCCAAACATGTAGGTATTCCCATGATCTCTTCAGTATGTCCATGTAGTGATCAGCATAAGATTTGATAAACATGCATAAGATTTTACATATGATATGGAAGTTCACTAATTATACTATTGGATAGTATATTCATTTGTGCAACCTCACATATGGCCCTTGATACCCTTCTAAGTATAGAGGACATGGATCATCCTCTGAAATTTTTGTCCTAAAGAATGTGTGTTGTAAGGCATATTAGAAGAGACCAAATTGGCCAGTCCCATTGAAGCTCATGTACATCTTGTGTGTAGTCATCATTGTGTATTGTTTTCCCATGTCCTTCCCCTTAATATGCCTTGGAGATAGCTAAAATTTGGGAAATTGTTTGCAAATGGTACTTACCCTCTCCAAAGTAACATTATCCTTTGCACTATCATTCCACTTCACCAAGTACTCTTTCTATAAAGTGACTTCTAGTCTTGTATCTAATGTAGTCCCGCATGCACAATCGATGTACCTACATCAATTGGGAGCAACCTCACACAATAGAACGTCAATCCACAAAATGATCAATTGGTGGTATGAACACTGTACACGACAAGATGGATGTACACATACCTATAGCAAGAGGGAAAGCAAGCACACACACATGCATGAACACACTCACAAGTAGGCAAGATTCAAGTGCTCCAAGGAGCTCTCTATTGCTCGTGAATTAGATACAAAGCTCATCAAAGACCTAGACTCCCCAAGCTAACCCTAAAAAATAAGAGCTCTTTCACTTTTATAGTTTTTAGAAGAGATATATCCACACTATAATGCCCACCCTAGCTTAAAAACTAGTGTCTAGAGGCTATTTGAGGTCAAAATTGGAGGCACCACACATCCCAGGCTACAAGAAAATTAGGGTTTATACCAAAAATAGGCATTCTTACAAGTAATTTTGGCATAACTTGGGGAAAATCTATTCTAAGAAGGGATTTGAGCGAGAAAAGAATTGGTAGACCCCTTCTTCCTTCACTTCCATGCTTTGCCTTTCACCAATCTTTGATTGATTTGACTTTCACGTTTTGGCCACTTTCTAAAGCTCCTCCAAGAATCCCCTCCTTGCTTTTTGTCACCCTCAATAGATGTTTTGGTCGATGTCTACGATGAGTGGAGGTGTTGATGCGTAGATGTCAAGTGCTGAAATTTTGTGTTGCAAATCAATTTGCACCCAAAAACCTGTTAAATAGGTAGACTACATCTTCTTGGAGAATGTTTCGGATTTTTTTATAAATTTTTTTATTTGTACCCTCAAAATAGAAATGAATGATGTGCTAAAGAAAATAAAATAATGTGATATGAGGGTGTGTGTGTGTGTGCGTGTGTCTTTGAGTGATTGTGAACCCCTAGAAAAGGGATATAAAAGAGGGATGGAAAAATAAAAATAAAAATAAGCTAGGTCAAGTTTAGGGTTGCATGTACTGAGAAAAGAAAGAAAGTTACTTCCATGACTTGAAATTCAAAGAATACCAAATATTGCACCCAATGATGGATAGCTCCCTCCTTTTTGTTGGTTATACTAGGTTGGAAGGCAAAGACCATGAGATTCATGTTTGAAAAGCTTTGATGGATCAACACAATCATATTGTGCATCTCTAAGAGTTGGACTTCTTGATATGTTTCAATAATAATTATGAAAATTGTTGATGTGGATGGACTTGAGAAGTAGACACATAAAACACTAGCATCACCAAGTACATGTTGAACAAGATTGCCTAAATACTCAAAGAATGGACCTTTGATAGGCCATTATCTCTCTTATCATTTACTCCATGAAAAGAGATGTAATCTCCTTCCTTTAGTTTGCCTATTTTTCTTGCAAATAGCGTGTATGTTATAAAGAAGAGAGGCAGACACTTCACTTAACATTGTATATTTGAATTTGGCTAAGCTATCCATATGAGAGCATTATGTCACTTCTCTCATACCTTGTGTGTTCTATTGAGTGAGGTCACCTGAAAGAAGATGTGAGTAGAAAAAGAAAGTATATAGGTGACGCGTCCTCACTACAAGGTATCATTCTTGTGCATGGGATAGGAACAATCGTGTCTTATGAAGGGCCATGTAATGTGGCCCTATATGTGATGCATACTTGAAGTGCATTCTAATCTTGTGTGGTGCAAAAGATAGGTTTCTACATGAAGCACATGGTTATGGCACAAAGAGGTATCTTGTTCTTGATAGATTAGCTCATCTTACACTATTCAGTATTAAAAAAATCTTGAAGTACTAGATGGACAATGTTAATAGTGATATTGAAAAGAGAAGAACACATATGTGTGTGTATGTCTGTATATGTATGTATATATATATATATATGTGTGTGTGTGTGTGTGTGTGTGGTAAGTAGGTGATCTTTCAAATCAGAGGCATGAATTACAAGAGGATGAGGTGCACACAAATCAGGAAGACTTGAAAATTAATGCTTTTAAACATAGTGCACACTCCCTGATGTTGAGTGGTTTTGTTTGTCGAGTCATGATTGGAAAAGAAGTGATTATGGGATTTGGAAGCGGATGCGACATCTCTTTGGAACCCACCTAGTACACATTGTTTACTTTGCTATTTCTATTGAGATCCTTTGGCTACCCACATTTGAATAGTTCTAGGTCTATGTTTTTGTGGTTTCTTTTTCTTAGGAGTGTGAGAACTCATTGTTTTGTGTGACCCTAGTGTCTTTGGCCTCACAAATGGCTTGTTCACTATATAATTCGAGTCACACACAGAGACTTGAGATCACATACTTGCTCGAGGGAACCTTGATATGCTATGAGAGTCTTGGGGATCCAAATCCATATGAATATTGGTTGTAGGTTGCTATCTTTTGGCTAGGTTTCTTTGAGTGGTTGAAATGCTCAAAGTGACCTTTTATGTGAGACTTGTTTCTTCTGTTGGAAATGAGAAGAATCCTCAAATAATATTATCCGTTTTTTGGGCACCCAAATTCATGTTTGAGATGATCGTGTAGTCACAAGAGACTTAGATAGCCAACACTATCTTTCCACTTTAGTGTTGAGCTTTTTCTAACTCTTGGATCGTAGTTGTACTTTCCTAGTTTTTTGTTTGACTAGATTCTAATTAACTAGTGGTGGTGGTGGTGAGATTTTCTTCACTTCACGAGAAGACTTGAGGACTTTTGGAATTATCTAAGAATCAATCCATTTGGTCATGAAGATGTGAAAAAGAGGTATAAAGATGTCTTTTGTCTTCTATTGAGGATGATTGTTCCATTGGCTAGGTTCAATTTTTCTAAATTGTCAAATAGCCAATCTTGTATGAGTATGACCTCTTTAATCAATTCTTCATCCTCATATACTAAAAAATTCACAAATATTCTACCCTTATATAGATGCATGGGAAGTGTGACTTCACCAAGGCATGGGGGTTGTGTTCCCCTAAGCCTATTAGGTAGGCTTCCATTGGTTTGATTTTTTCCTTCATGATTTGGATGAGAAACAAACAAATTATGTTGGTTGTGGTGCTCGTATGTATTAGGAATTTAACCATGTGATTCAGGGAGTGCCCTAACTAAGCATCTATGGCAAGGCAAGAGCTTGTGGTGCAATGAAAAACTGCATGGGGATCTTTTTGTGTATATCAGAATGTATGTTTTGATTCACATGTTTCAATAATAGTTTCTTCTTGTGTGTATACTCTAAGGCTTCAGCTTGATCCTAGGCTATGATTCTTTGTTCCTCGTATTTCCTATTTGCAGCCATTTATAATCATTGTATGATATCTACTGTAAGGGATTCTTGGTAGAGTTTGACTCTATGGTTGCTTAGGTGGTTGGGAAATACATCCCCTTCTAATGTGGCCAATTGAATAACATAATTAGATGATATGCAATGAATAACATAGGGGCATGTACCCACTTTTGTAGCTTATTCACATGTTGTTTCTATTGGAGTTTGAGGTTTGCAGTAGCATGCAAACAACACAAGGAAGAAGAAGCTTGGAGCACGACACACAATACTAAATGTTTTACCAAGAGAATGTACAAAGATAAGTTACCCGTTAGGGTTATAGGCATATATACAGGCTAGGGGAAAAAACCTCCTAAAGAGGGAAAAAAGTGCCCTAGTTGTCCTAGTGTGTTCACACACATCACTACATAAATATATCAACAAATCCCCTCTGGGAGTGATGTGGTGAATGAGGAGTTTGCACTTGTGCATAAGGAAGTGCCAAGCTATGTGGAATCAATCCACAAAAGGAAGTAAGCCCAAAAGCTTTGCGAAAAGCTTCAAACTTCTTTCTAGGCAGAGCCTTTGTGAAAAGGTCTGCAATGTTCTCGTGTGTGGGCACATATGCCAAACTGATCTCTCTAACAGAGAACCTCTCCTTCACATAATGATAATGCACCTCAATGTGCTTAGTGCGAGCATGGAACACAGGGTTCCTCCGAACTGCCAATGCACTCTGACTATCGGTGAAGATGGTGGTGGCAGAAGACTGACCAACACCCAAATCATCCATAAGTCATCTGAACCACACACACTCAACAATCACTGTGAAAGCTTCCCTATACTCAGCCTCACAACTTGAAGTGGCCACAATAGGCTACTTCTTGCTCAACCAAGATATACATGAGCTACAAAGCATGAAGCAAAAGACACTCATGGACACATGCATGTCATAGCAATCAGCTTAGTCAGAGTTAGAAAAAGCATGTAAATCTGGTTGTACTGATACCCCCTTGGGATAAAACAATGCACAGTCGGGTACCGCTCAAGTAGCGAAAGATGCGCTTAACCGCTTGCCAATGCTTGAGACCTGGGCAATGCATAAACGTGCTCATCTCTGAGACAGTAAAATGAATATTTGGTTGATTAATGCATAAGTAAATCAAGCATCCAACAGTCTGCTGATAAAGAACAACATCAAATACATCTCCAACATCATGAAGACTCAACCATAAACCTGTCTCCATAGGAGTGGCAATAGGTTTATAGTGTTCAAGGCCAAAACATTGCAATAATGTGTCAATATATTTTGTTTGATCACAAACCAATTCCGCCATCAACTTGCATAAATTGAATGCTCAAATAATGATGCAAATGCCCCAAATCTGACATCTCAAATGAGGCATGCAAATCAGCCATTTGACAGATCATGAATTGTACATTGTCATCAATAAATTTCAAGACCAAGCCAATCTTGGCTAATGCTAAGACAAATAATAGATTTTTCTTGATCCTTGGCACAAATAAAGAACTACCATCAGCACTATTTAGAATGATCTTACCAAATCCCATCAGGATAGGAGGATTTGTTGGTACATGTAAAAGAACTACCATAAGCACTAGGCAGAATGATCTTACCAACTCCAATAACATGATAGGAGGATTTGTTGGTACATGTAAAAGAACTACCATAAGCACTAGGCAGAATGATCTTACCAACTCCAATAACATGATAGGAGGATTTGTTGGTGCATGTGACAGTATTTCCTGTAGGGGCAAGCTCAAGTGAAGTGAAGAAACTATGCTACAAGGTAATATGTTTGGTTGCCCCACTATCAAAGTACCAAACATCGGAGTCTATTGTAGACATACACTATTCATGTGAAGATATGTCATAGCTGCAAATAATCATCAATGCCCATTCTTCATTTTGCACAAGATTAGTAGACTCTGTTTTGGGTGTGGAGGCCTCTGTAACAACCATTCCAGCCTCTTTCTTCTTTGCCTCTTTTGCAACCAGTTTTGGACAACTCTTTATGACATGATCATTTCCTTTATAGTATTTGCAAAACAATTTTTGCTTTCCTATTTTCTTTGATTGTGTAGAATTAGCAGATTTCTACTTACTAGTAGAAGAGCTCCATTTACCTTTGCCCTTCTGACTAGCCGACAAATCTTGATCTGCAATAATCATAATGGACATGTTCTGCCTAGATTGATCTTCCTACAACAGAGCATAGACTAACTCCTCAAATGTTAAGGCATTTGTATTGCCTTTCGTCATCAATCAAAGACTAGAAGCAGAACCCTGATATGTATATGGAAGACCATTTAGAACAGTCTGCACAAGTGAACTGTCAAGCAAGACTTCATCAACAAAAATCAACTACTCCTTCAAGTCTTTGATCTTTGTCAAAAAACCGTCCATGGAATCTCTTTCATTCATGTGCTCACTTGCCAACTATTTTCGGAGGTAAGCAATACGAGCCTCATTCCTTGCCTAGTATAAAGTGGTAAGTGTATCCCAAGCATTCTTGACTATTCTGCAAGAGCGAATGTGAGGAATAATGGCACATTTGACAGATAAGGCTATCAATGCATGTGCCTGAGCATCTCTGCCATCCCAAAGAATTTGCTTTGTAATAGGTGCAACAAAAACCACAACATGAACAGAAACATGAAGAATATTGCCATCGGCATCACCTTTAATAACTCTATTTGTAGGTGTAATAGGATTTTTTTCAACACCCTACACAATATTCCACAATCCTTTTGCAACAAGTACATGATGCATCATATAAGCCCATAATGGGTAATTGGTACCATCCAACTTATCCTCAACAAGCAACATATGGAATACATCACTACTTTCAGCCATGGCCATTGACTAAAATGCCCTCATGCAGAAAAATGATTGCATCTCAAAAAGTTGAATAGAACTACCCTATCAAGTTCTATTAAACCTGTAGTAGACTTTGAGATGCTTACACTGGCAAACCAAAACTGGTATATATCTTTGGCACAAAAAGACAAAATTTCCTACACAAGCACTGTGATAGTGCATTCGAAGGTTGAAACGAGCTCAAAACTCCTAATCTCCTTGAGTATTCACCAAATTTTGTGCGGTTTTGAGACTGTGAATGGAGGGGTGTCAATGACGCCCTAAATGAAGCGACAACCTGCTCTAATGCCAATTGGCGAACAACACAAGGAAGAAGAAGAAGCTTGGAGCACAACCCATAATATTGAATGTATAACCAAGAGAATGTACAAAGATAAGTTACCCGTTAGGGTTATACGCGTATATATAAGCCAGGGGTAAAAAACTCCTAAAGAGGGAAAAAAGTGCCTCGGTAATCCTAGTGTGTTCACACACATCACTACCTAAATATATCAACAATTTTGAGGTGTAGACAAGAACAAGGTCACCTTCTTGCAACTTCTTATCCTTTGTATTGGCATCGAAATAGGCTTTCTTTCACTTTTTATGTGTATAGATGCTTGTTGCTACTTAAGGTGTGTTTCTTCAAGTGCATCGAGTTTATCCACTAATGCAAGAAATTCATGACCATTCCACTCATAATATCTTCCTAGCTTGAAAGCTAGTACAAGGAAGTCAATAGGTTGCTATGATGGGGTGGTTTGGCTTCCATCATGTGTGTGCATGTCTACTCATCTCTCGAGGATTCTTTTTCATGCGTAATTTGTCATCCAACTCCCCTTCCAAAAGTTTGGTTCACATGGCAAGGTGGTTTGGATTTCATCACGTGTGTGCATGTCTACTTATCTTTCTAAGTTTTTTTGTCATGCATTGCTTTTAAGCTATCTCATCTTCCAAAATTATGGTTCTAAATTTAGTCTTTTTATCAAACTTAGCTCCATTGAGAGCATTGGATCCCATGGAAGTGAGATAGGAGGCCATATAGTAGGGGGATCCTAAAAGTATGTATATTAGTAGTTAGGAACTAGCTAGAATTTTTATGCTAGTGATCTTAGTAAGCTAGTCTAGTTATAGGATATGGGATTAATAAGAATCCATCACGTGAGTTACTTTATGGATTTCCATTTAGTTATGAAATTCAATTACCTAATTTATATCATTTGAGAACCACTAGTATGGGATGGTAGGGATTAATTCCCTTTGAGGTATCTTCTTCTATGTGCAGGGAGAAAAGGAATCATCATCCATATAGTTTGATTCTCACTAGACATAAAAGACTAATTTAGAGAAGATATCTTAGTTGAGATGGGAGTTTGATACTCCATTGGCTAAGGAAAACATGAAGATTGTATGCATATGTTCTCATTTATAGAGTAACGTCAAATGACTTAAGTATGTCTCTTTCAAGGGAAAGGGAAATAATAGATAACATTCATTATAAATTATCACTTTAGCGAAAGTATTAAGTCTAGTTTACTTTTAGAGATAAATCTAAGAAGAGATTTGTTTCTAGGAATTAAATCTAGCTTGCTCCTAAAGGAACAATGTATATTGAGATTTATATTTTATATTGCCTAGATAAGAATGGCACAATTTTGTCAAAGCTAGCAAGGGGATCATTAGTCATAGAGGCTAGATTGAGTGTCATCTGAAGACTTTAAGTTGAAAAGTTATTATGATTATTTCTAGAAATTGTCTTTGACTAGATGAGGAAGATCTAGTTATTGACATTAGATACTAGAAGTAGAGTTATGATTTAGCATTTTAGCATTGAAAGTGATAGGGATAAATCTAACCCATATAAGCATTAATCTCTTATTTTGTGTTGCATCATGAGGATGATGACATAGCATCATTTAAGAAGATTGATACTTACAAACTTTTGAATCTTAAATGGAAAGTTTTTTCATTTGTATGGAAAAATTAAGCAGAAGAGAAAGACTAGAGTTTGCATCAGTTTCAATGGAGACTCTTCTAGTAGAATTTAGCACACTATATGGATGAAAAAAATAAGTATATGTGAACTAGCATGAGGAATTCAATCTGGCACAAGGATAGTTTAGGATAGAACTATTACTTGTGGATGCAATCAAGGCTAGTTATACCTAGAGTGATATGAAGACAAGTTTATCATCTAGGTTCATGAAGGGTTTGGAATCAAGGTAGTTCTTTCAGATTGTCAAATGCTTTACATGTGCCAGGGATCAAGAAAATTTATTGTCAATTTCAACATTAGCCATGAATAGCTTGTTCATCAAATTTGTTGATGATAGATGTATAGTTCATGATATCTCAGATGGTGATATTATTATTGATTCTATGAACGATTCATCATTTGCAATTCAAGATTCTCAGGCTATCTCATATGCAAAGCTTTGGCATGCACACTTTGGTCATCTAAATTTTTCTAGTTTGCTTCACCTGTAGAAATCTAAAATGATGTGCTCTGTGCCCAACTTGCCACTATGCCAAGCCTCATATGGAGTGATTTATTGCAGTGCTTTTGTAGGACACATATTGAGTACATATGTTGCACACATAATAGCCTCAAGCCAGAAGCTATATGGTAAAGCCTGACATTTGACCATACAGCTCACCATTTCCATGAGAGACCTATTCCTTTTTTTTAGCAGATCCATTTTGTTGAGGTGTATATGACACTGTATATTGATTTTTTATCCCACTCTTAGTTAGAAATGCATTAAAGTTAGAAGACATGTATCCCCCCAATCAGAATGGAGGATGCCCAATTTACATGCTAATAGATTTTTAGACATAATTAGGAATTGTTTGAAGCAAGTAAACACTTTGGACTTTGCTTTCAATGGATACACATATACATGCATAGAGATTTCATCAATAAAAGTCACAAAGTAAAGGTAGTTTCCAAATGAAGTTGTCTACATAGAACCACATACATCACTATGAACAAGCTACAATTTATGAGCAGCTCAAATTGAACCATCTTTTGGGAAGGATAAATGCTAACCATTTTGCCCAAAATATAGCCTTCATAGACATCTGTTGCTCATTTGCATGTGGTTGTTTGGTACAATTTTGAAAGCAAAGGCTATCGTCTATATCATCCACAGCTAAATGCATTTTGGTTTTGTTTTTATGGAAGATGCAATTCAGCCATTACTTTCATGTACCAAGGAGACATCAGTTAGATCAAAGGATGTGTATGATAGTTTGTTGCCTCTTTTTATAGGTGGGCATTCAAGTGCTAGTCCAAATGATGCAATTTCTCAACCTTTATAGGTTCCACATGATAATGTAGATCATTCCATTTCTTATGCACATTTACATGATGCACTTATTGGTGAGAGGGTAGATATAGAATAGGCTAAAACTATGCCTAAATGGCTGGTGTAGACTTTGAAAGATTGTAAATTAGTTGCAACTTTTTCATATCATACGTTTAGGATCTCATAGTTCTTCTTTTGCATCAAATTGCTATGCAATGGCTTCCTCTAGTTTTTGTCATGAGAATGAGTCTATTTCTTTTGATGAAGCACAAAATGCAAAAAATTGGATGGCATCTATGCAATGAGAATATGATGCTATTATGAAGAATGGTACCTGGTTTTTATGTGATTTGCCTCCAAGAAAAAAGGCCATTGGATGTAAATGGGTGTTGACATTGTAGCATTACAACTCATATTTGTCAAACCAAGGAGCATCTCACAAGACCCAAATGTCACATAGAAGCATTCAGTAGATGCAATGGTGCTTTATTAGCACAAGATTAACAAGAAAACTATGTGAATCAATATGAATGCATCGTTAATGACACACACACAAGCTTAAACACACACATAATCATGTCGTTAATCAACAAGCTAATGTGTCACAAGCATGAGGCAAGAAAGGACCAAGCTCACAAGCACATCATGAAGACAACAAGAGCTCTACAAGCATTCCACAAACTAGCATGGTCTCATTAGCTCCAAGGCCAAATGAGAGGTAGTGACCTCTTTACATACAAACTGGGAAAGATCCATGCTATGTGGGATTTCTCAACTAAAAGGAGAATGAATCTCACTTATTTACTAGTGTGGCACTCACACACACACACACACCCCTAAACAAGAGTGCTTATTAATCTGAATAAAAAGTAGAAAAAGGTACAAATGGTGATGAATAAGATTGGATCCAAGAAATATATGTATGTTGTGTCATCAACACTCCTCCTTCCTTGAATTTGTCATCCTCGACAAAGCTTTTGCAAGTGTGGAGCTTTTTGTGGAAGGTATGTGTAGAAGTTCCTTTAAGTGCATGATCCTTGTGTCATTGGAGTGCATCGCTTTGTTTCTTTCCTTATTGTTTCTTTTGCATGTTTGTTTGGAGTTGTTGCCATTTATCTTTGGTTTTTGCCTCTTATGGATGAGAAGAATATGTTAGATTTTTTTTAATTACAATGGGAATGGAAAGATGAAATGAGTATGAGGATGTAATGAGGGAACATAAATGATAGATACAAATAGATGAAATTAATTCATCTCTTCTTAGTCCATGTGCATGAGTGGGGACTAAGGGTGCATGGGTGGTAAACAAAAAGTGCCCATGCATACTCTGGACTAGAATATTGTGATGTACAAATAGGAGAGGTATAAAAGATTAGTTTCTTTGGAATCCAAATAGTTCTCTAATTTGGTTGTGAATGAGGAGGTTGTTTGGGGACCCAATTTTGCTTTAAGCCTTTTGACGAAGAGATCTTCTTTGGTCACCATGTCGTTGTAGATCCTTTGGGTACTTCATTCTTGTTTGAAATGCTTGCCGCTTCAACTTGATGTAGAGTACTTCGTTTCTTTGTCGTTGTTTCTGTTGCTTGTTCTTCAACACTTTGATCTTTTGGTCCATAAAAGGAAATGTCAGTGACAAGTGCCATGTTCTCCACCATACAATGATTTTCTACACATGATTTTTCTATAAGCTCATCACGAGTGGGAGAATTTACATGACTAGTTGATCCATCTTGGATTTTGCATTGTTACACATTGCAGCACTAGACTCATGAAGGGGATTACAATGATTTTTTAAAGGATCTTCAACACATAAGTCACTGCCAATGAAGTAGAATATGAAGTTTCTAACTCTTGAGCTTGACACAGAGAATCAAGAGAAAGATGTGAGAGGAAAGGAAAAAGTCTTCTTTCCATAATCTCCTTGGGTTCATCCATGGTACAGGTGGATTGTGCTTCTTCATCTTGATGTCTACCTTGTAAGTTGGCTTTGATTATGGGTTCATGAGAGGAATCCAAACTTAGAGGAAGAGAGGGTGTAGCTCAGTGATGAGTAGCACCTCCTTTAATGGCAATTCTGGAAGACGTGAGGATGGTATGAAGACCTCGAACAAGTGATGGCACAAATGTGTGAGTGAGAAGCACAATAACATGCACACACATACACACACACTTTATACAACCAAGCAAAAACATATCTACATTGTTAAGACAATCATTTTAATTAACTTTATTTAATCTTTGAGAGACCATCACTCATGTAATATCACTTTTCTTCACCTTTTTTAGTTTTTGTCAAATTTTCCAAGGGAGATCCTTGAGGTGTTTCAAGCCATGTTTAGCTAATTGGAGTTTTTTTGCATGCCTTTTGTGCTTGTTGCTCTCTATTTTGCATGTGGTTGTGGTGCTTCCTCATCTCTCCTATTTTTTCTCAATTTATAACATTCTTTTGGAAATGTCTTCATACATTGAATTTGGATAAGGTACTTGGATTGAAAATTTAAGTAAACTCCACATCACTTGGAGTTGGTAAAACATTGCTTGTCATTGTGTTTTCTAGTGACATAGAGTCAACATGGTTACTATCTAAGAACATCACAAATATTCCCACTTACTTGATCATTGATAAAAATCAATGAAAGGTGTATGAAGAAGTAGATATTATTTATGCATATCATTATCGACTCCTGGATAATCACATGAGGTGATCTATTTCACCTTGGAATTTGAAAGTCTCCAAAAGGAGCCCTCTAAAGTAACTTCTTGGGCATGCCTAAAGGATATGTGACTACTTACACATATATTAGCCTATCAACCACAAACTATAAGTTCAATCGCATTTGTAAAACCTAGGAAATCTATGTTCAGGGCCTTTGTGTACTATGCAGTCTTCTACACAAAGCTTTGTTTTCTACTATGAAAGCATCATCATGAAGCTCTTTAAAGGTGAATCCACCATGGTACATCTCCATTGCATCATTTCACTAGTATTGGGGTAGTTCACACCAAAGGGTTTTTCATTGTTGTGTGAATGGAGCTAGCACCATCAGTTCCCGACACTTTAAGGCTTGTCATGGCTTCTTGCAAGGCTTATGACTAGGGTGGTAACCAAGGCATATATCTTGGGAAAACCTTTTCATCTGATTCATTGAAGTCATCTTTGGCAACATTGGTTGCATGTGAGGAAGGACTTCAATGATCAAGGAAGACACATACTAGTACTTCCCAGTAGGTCATCCATTCTAGTAGCATTCCCCCCCAAGGCATGTTTGATTGGTAGGTTTCTCTACGGCTAAGCCCTAGTTGCTTGGTGATTGTAGAAGTGAAGATACTTAAGATTAACACTATTTTGGAGTCAAAGTGTCTTATTAGGCGCTCTGCATCGATTTTTTGAGAATTTCTTTGGGTGCAAAATTGGTGAAAATTAGAAGCTAATTTTTTAGTTTTAGCTATAGAGGTGGAAAGATTGGCCCAAAGATCAGTCCTGGTGCTAGAGGAACTTGAGATTATCTTCTTGGTAGTTTACATTCAGCTTTATTGCTAAATTTTCATCTCTTGCTTCTTCTTACAGGTTTCTTGGAAGGCTTTCAATTGTGGTGGGAGCAACCACTGGAAGTTTATGCATGTTCTTTGGGTCTAAAGAACCAAGTTGATAAAAACTTTCAGATATTTTTTGGCTAATGTTTGGGTCATAAATTCAACCTTTCAGTGTCATCTTATTGCATACATTGAGAACATACACACTATGTATGCTTTTGTGGATATCGCTTATGTATGCCCATGTAGTCATTGATATAGATGGTATGTTTTTTGCATCCTTTAACATTGATAAAGGGGGGTTGTGGTGAGGTTTTCTTAACTGGGAAATACCAAACGTTGAGCTCTCTTTGGTGATGTAGGTGGAAGACTTACCTAGCCTTTCCTTAACAGATATATGCTAGTTGTTCATAGGTGTTCAATAAGCCTAGTTGGCTTCTTTTAGTTAAGTGGTTACATGCAGTGGAGTCAGCGATTCATTATGCAAGTTTACATATCAGTACTCACAATTTTATGAGTTTTCTACATTGCTCATATGCCCATATTGTTGAGGATACTCTGATAAATTTTTTTCCAAATTTTACATTTTCAACTATAGAATGGTTGAATTTACTCCGTGAGACACTTATTAGTGTGAGCACATAGATTCTCACATAATCTCTTTGGTTGGTCATTGTTGTTCATTGATCCTTTTCTTTGGGAGTATCTACAAAGATTTTCCTAAATTTTGACACTTGGCACTTCTTTTTTAATACCTTAGTGGTGTTTGGACTAATCTAGCTCCATTATCATTCTAGTCAGTTCTCTATCATCATGGCATTAGAGGTGTTAATTTATTAATGTATTAATGTGTTTTGGTGTTTTTGATATACCAGCTGAAGGTTCGTGAGGGCGTGAAAGCATGAAGGGTGGACATCAATAATCTGACTTTAGGGCAGACATAAAAAAATCCGATTTATAATTTAGTTTGTAAATAAATCCGCGTAGAAGGTTCTATTGTTAGAAATAGTTAGAAAAATAGTGGTTAGAATAAGGGTCATTGTAGACCGCAATTTCTGATATTGAAAGCATACGCTTTCTATGAAAGTCACCAACTTTTACTTTCATGCATGATTTTCAAAGCCACTCTCATGTAACCACTCTTTTCAATGTAATCGAAAATTCCTATAAATACATGCATTGTGTGGATTGCTCGAAACAGAGTGCATGGGAGATAATAGTGGTATCAGAGCCTTGCACGCGTCACTACGGAGGAATCTGTTTTTGTTCGTTTTGGCGAATTGATCTTTGTTTCGTTGTTCTCTGTTTGCGATCCGATTCCGATTTTGGCTCCGACTTCCGTTTTCGTTTTCGATTTCAGTTCCAGTTCCAGTTTCGGTTTCTATTTTTGTTTTTGTTTTTGTTCCAGAACCTACGTTTACACCTACATTTACTCCTTCAGCTTACTCCAAGGCATCGACTAAGGCATAGAACTTAGGCATAACTAAGGCATTACTTTGGCATCTTTGGCACCCAAGGCTCCCTTGGTGACCATTGGCTACGCGCAAACCAATTTTAATTTATGAGTGGCAATAAGGACTTTTAGATTCACCAAGGTGGAGGATTTGAACCCATAACCTCACCCACACAAGGAAGTGTTTTACCACTACACTATCTCTTTGTGTTGTCACTCTACTTCTCTTTTCTTATATTTAAGACAACTTTCATCTCTTTCTTACTTTTTCAATTCCCAAGAACAACCATTCCTTTTACATTTTAACTCAAACAAACTCAAAAATTGTTTTTACATATCTAGCAAGAGGATTTTGTGTCTACATCCTCATGGACCCTATGAACAACATGGAGGATTCCGGTGAATCGCCTCTACCCGAGGTAACACTTGAGCAACAATTGGAGCTCCTATGGCACGAACTACGAGGCACTCAGAACAAGATCTGACAACACGATGAAATACTCGAAAAGATGCAAAGTGATGAAGACAACCTTACGAGGGTGGTCAAAGCTATTGTCTCTGCCTAGTCGGATGGCAGACATTCCAAGATTGCCATTAAGAATTACCAGTTTTACGGTTTGATGGCCGTAAGGATGGCCCTTTAATCCTTTCATGGCTTTCACATTTTGATGATTTTTATGCTGATGAAACATATGCTAAAAATGAAAAAGTCAAATCTGCCACTAACTATTTAGTAGGAAAAGCTCAGTTTTGGTGGAATGATCTTTGTCATAGTGCAGATTGTCCAAACACATGGAGGGCTTTTCAAGAGAAGCTTAAGGATTCTTTTCTACCCCTACAGTTCAACTTACATGTTCGACAATTATGGGCTAAATTTACATGGATGGAAGGTGATACGTTTACAACTTATACAGATCGGCTCTACCAATACCTAGTATCTCTTCACTTGCATGAAGATGTTTCCAACGATACTATGAAGAAGAAGTATGATGATGGGATAGAGAAGGAGATTGAAGCAAAGCTTCGCTCATGCCAACCAACATCGCTTCATGAAGCTATTGCCTTTGCTCATGATGCGGAGAATGAATACCAATCAATTATCAAGAGGATCAGTTTGCAGCAGCCATATCAACAACAATAGTCTTTTCGCTAGTCTAATTTTGTTTGATTATACGTAATGCATTTACACATAAAATTTAGTATGTAGGATCATACTTTAGATATACTTTTGAAAATGAATTAGAATATTGACTTATTTAAAACTTTAATAATTTAATGCCTCCATGAACATTTCCATGCATGTGTTTTACATGGAACATGCTTATTTTTTGTTCAGTGATGGAACATGTGATTGGCATGTTGATATATTTAGGTAGTGATGTGTGTGAACACTCTAGGACCGTCGGGGCACTTTTTTTCCCTCTTTAGGAGGTTTTTTTCCCCCGGCTTGTATATATGCCTATAGCCCTAAAGGGCTAGTTATCTTTGTACATTCCCTAGTAATACATTCAGTATTGTGTGTTGTGCTCCAAGCTTCTTCTCCTTCCTTGTGCTGTTCGTGTGCTTCCGTAGACGTCTATCTCCAACATGGCCATCCATGTTTATTTTGATTTTATCAACTGAGGTTAGTCGCTTTTTCAACTGAGGGGCATGTTGTACATTATGGAA
The DNA here is from genome assembly GCA_020310875.1 of Ceratopteris richardii. Lineage (NCBI taxonomy): Eukaryota > Viridiplantae > Streptophyta > Polypodiopsida > Polypodiales > Pteridaceae > Ceratopteris > Ceratopteris richardii. The sequence continues at coordinate 208,909,030 of CM035407.1, read as the reverse complement.
TATGTTGAACAATGCATTGTTGGAGTGTTAATTTATTAATGTATTAATGTGTTTTGGTGTTTTTGATATAGCAGGTGAAGGTTCGTGAGGGTGTGAAAGCATGAAGGGCGGACATCAATAATCCGACTTTAGGGTGGACATCAATAAATCGGATTTATAATTTAGTTTGTAAATAAATCCGCGTAGAAGGTTCTATTGTTAGAAATAGTTAGAAAAATAGTGGTTAGAATAAGGGTCATTGTAGACCACAATTTCTAATATTAAAAGCAAAGGCTTTCTACGAAAGTCACCCACTTTTACTTTCACGCATGCTTTTCAAAGCCGCTCTCGTGTAACCACTCTTTTTGATGTAATAAAAAATTCCTATAAGTACATGCACTCTGTGGACTATCAAAACAGAATGCATGGGGGGAGATTGCACCCAATACCGTGTTCGGTCTCGTCTCTTGGCATCTCTATTTTTCTATGTGTTTTCTATGTTCGTAACCTCTATGCGTGTGAGCAAGATCCTGATAACAAGAGGTCTCAGATACATCTGGTGGATCGGAATCTAGTGCCAGTGTTCCCAAGAAGAGCTAAAACTTGCAAGGCAAAGACCATTTTGAGATCCAAAAATTGGATGGCATAAACTTTGCTCTATGGAAGATTCAGATTAAAGATGTGCTGATTTAGAGGAGGTAATGAGAATTAGTAAATGGAATCTAAAAGAAGTTTATTGATATGGATAATGATGATCGGGACGAGCTAGATGCAATGGCTAGGTCTACCATTTTATTGCACTTGGAAAGTAATGTTTGCTCTATAGTTTTGGACTGTGAAAGTGTAGATGAGCCTTGAAAAAAGTTATGAAACACTTATGGAAAAGAAACAACATCAAATAAAGTGTTTCTAATGAGAAATTTATATGAACTTCGCATGGACACTGATAGAGTTGTTGCTCATCTAAATGAGTTTGATGCTATACTTGCTCAGACTCAAAAAATGGAGATAGATAATGAAATGAAAGCAATCTGGTTGTTATGTTCCTTGCCATCATCATGGGATATGTTTTGCACAATTGTTAACAATAGTGCACTTTGGTGGTAAAATGGTCTATGATGTAAATGTGGAGCACTCTTGAGTGAAGAGATCCATAAAAAGTCTATGGTTGGCACTCACAAGAGATGCATATAGTGTTCATCATTCTTACCAAGGAGAGAATCATCAATGTGGCAGGAGCAAGAACAAGGAAAAGGATGGTCAATGGAATAACAATAAAAGTAAATCAAGGAAGAGAGATATCGAGCATAATAAAGGAGATATGAAGAAAGATTGCTATGCATTAAGGAATGATAAATGTAAAGGGCAACATGTTGATGGGCATGTAAAATAGTTACGTGCACCATCTGCTTTGACTGCGAGGATAGAAAAAAATAATTCTATTTCTAATGATTTTGATAAGTTAACACTTGACAATATTGTGAGTAGTGAGGCTCTTGTGCTTGATTCTCTTTCCCATGTATACCTGCTAGATTTTTGTACTTCTTTCCACATGACACCACATAGAGAATGGTCCTCTACTTATGCAGCAAATTCTTTTGGTATCATGGTTCTTAACAATGTGATGTTGTTAGGACTTGAGATGTGGTTGTGTAGTTCAAAGATGGTTCACAATTTATTATGCATGATGTATGCCATGTGCCTCAATTATCATGCAATTTGATGTTAGTTGGTTTGCTCAATCCTATTACATATCAAAGGGCAATATGGTTATTGCAAATGTTTCTCGAATTTTTCATTTTGTGAGCATTGTCAATATGGAAAGCAAAATAGGAACGTGCATAAAATGCATATTGACTCCTCAATTCAGCTTTTAGATCTTGTTCATATAGATTTGTGTGGTCCTATGCCCACAAGGTCATTAGGTGGTTCTGTTTACTTTGTCACTTTCATAGATGATGCTAATAGATAAGTCTAGGTATATCCTATCAAGTCAAGGATATGGATTCCCTACTTTCAAAAAATGGCTTACTTCAATTGAGATTGAAAAAGAACTAAGCTCAAGACTTTACATTTAGATAATTGAGTATACCTCATATGAATTTAGACTTTTTTGTCATTCTAGAGGAATTTATAGAGACTTTATAGCTCTTTATACCCCAATACCAAATGGCATAGCTGAGAGGATGAATAGAACTATTCAGCATAGAGTACTTTCTATGCTACATCATGCAAACCTTTCACAAGGCTTTTGGGTAGAAGCAATGCTGACACAATTCATGTGATTAACCTTTCACCTAGTACTACCAAATATTTGAAAGTGGCACAAGGGTTATGGGCAAGGAAGCCACCATATTATGATCATCTTCTAGTTATTGGGTGTAAAGCATGTGATCATATACCCAAGAATCTTATACAAAAGCGAGAATATGAGTCAAAGAAATGCATTTTTCTTGGATATGTTTGAAACATTCAATTTGGATATTGATTATGGGATCCTCAAACATGATCGGTGATCAAAAGTAGCGATGTCATGTTCAATGAGTATAAAATGCATAAACAAACCGTTAAGGAGCTTGAATTGAGAAGAGTGGTGTTTGAGGATACTCATCCTCTATTTAGCATGCATAAGAATGCTACACATAAAGATGTTCAAGAGAATGTCCAATCATATGAGTATGCAAATCTTCCTATTCAACAACCATTGAGACATTCTACATGTGTCTTGCATCCATCCCATAGCTGTGCTTCAGTTTCGGATTTTGTTATGCTCATAGACAGTAGTGATCCTTCTTACTTTAAAGAGGCTATGCAGACAAGGGATCATGTCAAGTGGGAGTGTGCTTAGGATTTGGTACCTATGCCAAAGGGTAGGAAAGATTTACCATGTTAATGGGTATATAAGATAAATTTCACATGAGATAGTTATTTTCCAAGGTATAAAGCATGATAGGTTGCAAAGGTTTTAAACAACAACATGGTGTCAATTTCAAGGAAATCTTCTCTCCAATAGTTAAGATGACTACACTATGCATTTTTGTTGGATTTGTTCCAATGGGGGAATTATATATGGTCCAAATGGATGTGACCAAAGGGTTATGCAGTTCTTGGAAAAGAGGGTCTAGTTTGTCAAATGGCGACATGGTTATTGCTTCTGGCATTTTATCTCGTGGGCTGTATAAGTTCATAGACTATGAAAAATCTATGAATGATTCAGCATGTGTAGTACATGGTTATCACGCTATGTCAGATGCAAAGCTTTGGCATGCACGCTTTGGTCATCTGAATTTTGCTAGTTTGATACGCCTGCAAAAATATGATATGGTGTCCTCTTCGCCCGAACTTGAGGCTGGTAAACATGTTTGTGAAGGATGTATTTTGGGCAAAACAGAGTGTTCCTCCTTTCCAAAAGATGGTTCAGTTCGAGCTACTCAAAAATTACAGCTTGTTCATAGTGATGTATATGGTCCTATGCAGGCACCCTCTTTTGGAAACTATCTTTACTTCGTGACTTTCATTGATGATTTTTCTAGGCATGCATGGGTATATCCATTGAAATCAAAGTTCAACGTGTTTATGTGCTTCAAAAAATTTTTGGTCTTGGCTAAAAATTTGTCAGCATGTAAAATGGGCACCCTCTATTCTGATCAGGGGGGGATATATGTCTTCTAACTTTAATGCATTTCTGGCTGAATGTGGGATAAAAAACTTCAGTGTATAATGCTATATACACCTCAACAAAATGGAGTTGCTAAATGGAAGAACATGTCACTCATGAAGATGGCGAGGTTTATGGTCAAGAGTGAGGCTTTACCACATAGTTTCTAGCTTGAGGCTCTCATGTGTGCATCATATGTACTGAATAGGTGACCCACTAAAGCACTGCAGTCCATAACTCCATATGAGGCTTGGCATGGTCATAAGCCATCTGTTGCTCACCTACATATTTTTGGTTGTTTGGTATATGCATTAGTGGCTAAACAACATCACAGGAAATTGGATGATAAAGTAGTGAAATGTATCTTTGCTGGGTATAGTTTTGAAAGCAAAGGCTATCGTCTGTATCATCCTTAGACTAAATACATTTTGATTAGCCGTGATGTTGTTTTTCTAGAAGATGCTATTCAGCCATTACTTTCATGTACTAAGGAGACATCAGTTAACTCCAAAGACATGTATGACACCTTGCTGCATCCTTTTGTAGGTGGATAGTAGTGCAATCCTAATGAGGCAACTTCTCAGTCTTTAGAGGTTTCATGTGATGATACATATCATTCCATTTCTGATGCAGATTTACATGATGCACTTGTTGATGAGAGAGCTGATATTGAGGAGGCAAAAACTATGCCAAAATGGTTGGTGCAGACTTTGCATGAAAACAAATTAGATTCACCTTTGTCATATCGTACTCGTTCAGGCTCCCATAGTGCCTCTTTTACATCAGATTGCTATGCTATGGCTACCTCTAGTCTCTGTGATGAGAATGCACCTATTTTGTTTGATGAAGCATAAAATGCAAAAAGTTGGATGGCTGCTATGCAATCTGAATTTGATGCTATAATGAAAAATGGTACATGGTCTTTATGTGACTTGCCTCTTGGCAAGAATGCCATTGGCACTAAGTGGGTATACAAGCTGAAGCATAAGCCTGATGGAACATTTGAGGGGTATAAGGTTAGGCTTGTTGCAAAGGGTTATGCTCAAGAAAGAGGCATTGATTTTGATAAGACCTTTGCTCCCACTTACCGAATGACTACTGTTCATAGCATATGTGCACTTGTAGCTCATCATGGTTGGAATGTACATCACTTGGACATTAAAATTGCATTTTTGAATGGTGATTTTCATGAAGAAGTGTATGTTTTTCAACCCCGTGGCTTTGTGCAGAAAGGGCATGAAAACAAAGCGTGCACGTTGAAGAAGGCATTATATTGTTTAAAAAGCAAGCACCACTTGCTTGATATGAAAAATACACGCCTATCTGATTGCACATGGTTTTGAGAACAATCCAACTGAGATCACCTTATATGTTAAGCGTGCCAACGATGTGATTCTAATCATTGTTGTGTATGTTGATGACATGTGCTCACTGGTCCTCATGAGAAGCATATTGCTGATTTTAAGGCTGATCTGCATGCCTCATTTGAGATGTCTCATTTGGGGCATTTGCATCATTATTTGTGCATTCAATTTATGCAAGTTGATGGTAGAATAGCTTTGTGTCAAACGAAATTTATTGACAAATTATTGTAGTGTTTTGGCCTTGAAGATTGCAAACCTATTGCCACTCTTATGGAGAGAGGTTTACAATTGAGTCTTCAGGATGCTGGAAATGCATTTGATGCTATTCTGTATCATCAAGTTGTTAGATGCTTGATTTACTTATGCATTACTCGGCCAGGTATTCAGTTTGTTATCTCATAGATGAGCAGGTTTATGCATTGCCTAGGTGTCAAGCATTGGCAAGCGGTTAAGTGCATCTTTTGCTACTTGAGTGGTACCCAACTACTTCAATTGTTTTATTCCAAGGGGGGATGAGTACCGCTAGATGTACATGCTTTTTCTGGCTGTGATTGGGTTGGTTGCTATGACACTTGTGTGTCGACTAGTGGCTTTTGCTACATGCTTGGTAGCTCATGTATATCTTGGTTGAGCAAGAAGTAGCTATTATGGCCACTTTCAATTGTGAGGCTGAGTATAGGGTAGCTTTCACAGTGATTGTTGAGTGTGTGTGGCTCAGACACCGTATGGCTGATTTGGGTGTTGGTCAGTCTTCTGCCACCACCATCTTCATTGAGAGTCAGAGTGCATTGGCAATTGTGAGGAACCCTGTGTGCCATGCTCGCACTAAGCGCATTGAGATGCATTATTATTATGTTAGGTAGAGGCTCTCTATTGGAGAGATTAGCTTGGCATATGTGCCCATGCAGGAGAACATTGCAGGCCTTTTCATGAAGGCTCTACCTAGGGAGAAGTTTGAAGCTTTCTACAAAGCGTTAGGCTTACTTCCTTTTGTGGATTGATTCCGCATAGCTTGGCACTTCCTTATACATGAGTGTCAGCTCCTTGTTCACCGCATCATTCCCAGGGGGATTTGTTGATATATTTTCATAGTGATGTGTGAACACACTAGGACTCCCAGGGCACTTTTTTCCCTCTTTAGGAGGTTTTTTTGCCCCGACTTGTATATATGCCTATAGCCCTAACATGTTACTAATCTTTGTACATTCTAATGGTAATACATTCTGTATTCTGTGTTGTGCTCCAAGCGTCTTCTTCTTCCTTGTGCTATTCGTGTGCTTTTGTAGACTTCGAACTCCAACAAACATCTAACTTAGATGTTTTCGCTATGTTCCATGTCTAATTAAAATCCATTGATCTCTTTTCGAACTAGAGGAATGCTTTGTCCAATTTGAGCTTTGATATTTTAATAGAATGTAGGAAGGAAGTGTTCCCTCATTGTTAGGAAAATAAGCTTCAATTTGACCAAAGCAAATCCTAAATGATGTATCCCATAAGACCATACCTACTTTGGTTTTGATGCAAAACTTAATGTTGCGGACCATCAAGCCCACATCCACACCATCTTGTAGTGACTTCCACTTAAATTTAATCTTCATTAAATTCAAGACCTTCAACTATATGTTCATCATTGTGCCAATAAGTATGGTGTCCCACCATATCCACTTTGATGTTGATGCAAAACTTAATTTTTTAGACCATCAAGTCCACATCCATACCATCGTGTAGTGAATTCCACTTAATCTAGAGTTATATAGATCATGGGACTAATTGCAACTTGTGGAGCAAAGTGGAGTCCACATATGCATGTGCAATCTCCACCACTACTTTTGCACATTTCATTAAATACTACTAATGTTAGGTGTGCTCACCACTTGAGCTAAGCCTTTTTGAGATCAAACTAACTCATCCTAACTTGAATGGATGCTTCTAAAAGACGGATCTAGATCTCTTTGGGCAAAACTCTCCACCCATGTTCATCATGGTGGTTGAAACTAAGATTTCCTCCTTCGCATCCTTGAGAGTTAACAACGAGGCTTCATATTAGTTTTTTTTACTCCAGAAGTATGTAATGTCATTATCTTGATCCTTCTCAAGCTACTTGATAATAGTACTTGAGATTTGTAGCATGATGCTACAAACAATATGTAGCATGTTGTAGTATAGGGGACCTACCATCCATAGCCAAGTTGATCTCACATTACTTGGATGGCCTACAAAGTGCCCAATTGTGCATTGCATCATGTTTGAGGTGTCCTACCACCTTGGATGATTAAGTGTAGAAATGAATTTGAATTGAGGATTGCTTTGGAAATTCAATCCTAGCCTTCTCGTTAACTCTAGAAGCGACTCCAAGTGAGAAATCAAGTTCTTCATCTATTGATGAAATGGTTGAGGCGATCGCCAAAAAACTAAACCTCAGAAGTTATAGGTCTCCACCCAAAAGATGTTCACATTGCAGAGGAGAAAATCTTGGTTATACATGCAATAGAAGACCATTTCCTTCAACCCATCCACACTACCTCACACAATAAGGTAGGCTCCAAAATCGACTAGTTATGCGTAATTACCAAATCCAAAGGCCTTTTGCTCAACAATACCAGTATCCACCATGATACTCATACCTCAACATGCCACCAATGCAATAATAGCCTTGACCTATGTAGGAGTACCAAGCATACCCTACATGACCCGTGTTGAGTTAGTAGCCATCCGCTCCTCAAAAAGTGATACCCATGAACTATATTCAAGCATAAGGATATATGGAACAAGTTTAAATACCATCAGCTCCAATTATTAAAGAGGTAACTAGGTGCACAAGTTCTCGTGAATAAAATCAACCAGATCCTTATGCCCAACACTACAACCAAAACATAGAATATTCAGGTTATCTAGATTATTGAAGTGGATATGATGACTATTATGCCTATAACCATGGTTATGGGTATAGCAAACATGAGTATAGCTAGATTTATTACACAATTTTCACATAACAAAACCAAGTTAGACCTCGTTTTAGACATATCAACCAATAAGTCCATGCTATAGGTACAATTGGAACCACTTCATGAGGTAATTTCCCACATATGCAAGCTCCTCAATTGTGAACCATATTGCCTAAGAAGGCCTTCTATAATGATTGTAGTGAAATGAAATTATACAAAGATTATCCTCAAATCTCGATAGGAGTAAGCCATCACCCATCAACATGGTGGCACCACTTTCCTCTAACTCCGATAGCCAAGACGAGAAGGTGAAGGTATCTCCCATACAGGTAGTCACTAAGGCACATGCCAATGCTCAAAAGAATGATAAAAGCAACAAAGTACTTGACCAAAGCAATTCCAAAAGTGAAGAAGATGAGCCTCCCAGAACTCTAAACCCATCAAGGCAACTTGGAAGACTCAAAGAGGTAGGAAAGCCAAAAAATGGGAAAAGCGAGTTTTTGAACTTGAGGATCCCCTCAATTCTAAGCAAGATGATCTTACCAAAAAGAAAGATCATCTCATTCACAAAAAAATCCAACACCAAGCTTTGAGAATGTAGAAGCATACTGCACAAAAACTATGACATTCTTATTAACACCCCTACCCACTGCCACATCCATATCCATAGCCAAATCCATGTCCTTAGCCTATATCAATCTTGGCTCATCCTCTCATCTCATTGTTAGAAGGATTATTAAGAGCCTCTCATGATGGAATAAAAGTAGGGCCATTAATGAAGCATCATAGAAAATGATGCCAAGGGAAGAGTCTTGAAAAGGAACATCTAGCCAACTGCCAACAAATGATAGAGGTAGCTAAGCAAATGCTAGAGAAGGTTCCTTACTGTTAAAAATAAAGAAGCAACGTCGTATATATTTTGAAAAAAGTATTTTTCTTCAAATAGAAGGAAAATACAAAAATGAAAAATGGAAGCATTTACTTCAACAAGTAGTGGAGGACAAAAGAGAATCAATAAAAAGAGAATCAAATCCAAAACTGAACTAGAAGAGGAGTGGCTATCCAAAGTAGTGGAGAAGTTATGGAGAAGAGCTCTCAAACTCATCATGAGAGCTCGTGGTCATTTGGCTACAAAAGAGGCAAGGGAGGACACTCAAGAAAAGAGGAATAAGGTGTGGAAGTCCCCTTGTAGCTAGTTCATTTGGTTTGAGTCATTTCATTCTCTTCATTCTCATAGACTATGTCCAGCCGCATACCTATTTCTGGGTAGCCTGATTGTGAGAGTCATATCTCTCAATATATGTATCCATTTTTAGAGTTTAAACATTCTTTAGAAAGATTATCTCAATTACTTCTTGTATCTAGGACCATTTTATCAAATTCATTATTCTCTATGATTTATTTAGTTTTTAGTGAAGTCCAGTTTTCAACCTAACTGAGTGAACATGTAGCCTATTTTGATGCAAAGATTTTCCACACCAAAGCTACTCCAAATTGAGTGTTTGATAGCTCTTTTGAAAGCTATAAGTGTCTAGTTTGAGTGACGAGAGTTTCAAGTTCATTGAATTTTTTAATACCAGTTTTATTTGAAGGTTCAATTGTTGGTAAAAATCTTGATCCTGAGAAGATCTTCTACACTTTCCGCAGTGAAGAGGAGAGGAATTCTACAACAATTGGTATCAGAGCATTGGATCTTGAGAAGGCAAAGAATTGGAGCTGAAGTAAAGCAAAGGAGAAGCTAAAAATGAAGGGGGATCTTCGTAAAGTTAAGAGAGAGCACCAAAACATACCTGAGGTAAACTTCAAACTTGGAAGTCTTCAATGGCTGATTTAGGACAACAAGTTGAAAAGTTAGATAAAGATAATTTTCCATCTTGGAGGTATAGAATGACAAATTACCTTAAAGGTAAAGTTTATGGAGTCTAGTTACTAGAGATGATCCACAACCGGTGGACCTTCAAGATCCCAACATTACTCCGACATAAAGGAGACAATTTGCTGATTGGGAAGAGAGGAATCAAAGGGTGATGTTCCTCATCTCACAAGTTATTTCTAACACTATGATTGGTCATGTGCAAAGCTTAGAGATAGCCAAGGAAGTTTGATTAGAGTATGCTACCTCAACAAGGTCTCGGAGGATGCAACTCAATAATGAGCTCAACAACATGAAGAAAATCTCAAATCAAAGCATTAGTGAGTATACATTGAAGATCAAGGAGCTTCGAGATAAACTAGCATCAGTTGAATGCAAGATAGAAGAGGAAGACATCATCCAAATAACACTCAATGGATTGAGGAGTGAAGAGAAGTGGAAGCCCCTCATCACAAACATTCTTTATAGAGACCCTCTACCAACATTCAACGAGATTATACCAAATCTTGTGGCTGAAGAGGTTGCTCAACAAGGAGAAGGCAACAAAGGTAAGGACAGCCATAGTCAAATGTTATATGTAGGTCGAGGTAGAGGAAGGAACTCAAGAGGAGGCTCGAGAGGAAGAAGAAGAAGCTACAACACAAATTCTAGCCAACACAACTCGGAGGACAACAAGGACAACTCAAATGCCAACACACATGGAAGAGATCGAGGAAGAATAGAGGAAGAGGTCGAGGTTCATACAATCCTCATAAAGGCATAACATGTTATCATTGTGGTAAACTAGGACATTATGCAAATGATTGTTGGCAAAAGAATGGAAGGCTGAATGGAGGCAACCAAAGGAGCCAAAATAACTATGCGAGTACATCAAGTGAAGGAGACAAGCAAACCATGCTTGCCATGAAGCATGAGTACAACAACCCAAGAAGTGATGACAAAAAATGGTTTATAGATTTAGGTTGCAACAACCATATGACATGCCAAGGAGATTTATTCACAAAGCTACAAGCTCCGAGTGGAAGAGGATGCCGATGCAATTACTCCGCCCAGCCACACACGTCCCTTCTTGACTCTCTCTCTTTCCATAATTAAGAGTAACCCTTGGCTCTACACATGGGTGCCACATGGCACTCATGCGTGAGCCCATTTTACTAACTTAAAAGGTGGTTCACACCTTTCTCTAGGATTACTCAATATAACATTTCCTTCCCCTTAACTATGTTTTTGCCCTCAAAAATGGTACTGGAAGGTGTATTGAAAGAGATTATAAAGGGAAAAGTGCTCCCTCTACATCCCCATGTATAGAAATACATGGTCAAGTCTCCGTGTTGTTTCCCCATATCCTTCCCCTTAAGAAGACTCTTGGGAAGGTAGTCTAAGATTGGGAAACCGTCTCTGAAGGGTGCTAACCCGCTCCCATGTGGCACTATCTTCTAAACTATCTTTCCACTTTACTAGACACTCTTTATACAAGTGACTTCTCATCCGTTTCTCTCGAGTGTGTAGTATGCTCTCAGGCTCATGTGGAATAGATTGAACAGAAATAGGCTCTACTACCTCACTATCTGGAATGAGGTTGTCAGATTCACCAAGCCTTTTCTTAAGGCGGCTAACATGAAAAACTGGATGGATTTGACTATTCTCTGGAAGTTGGAGCTGGTAAGCCATCTTTCCTATTCTCTTAAGTATTTGGAAAGGTCCACAATACATAGGAGATAGTTTTGGACAAGGTCCCATCTTCATGGTTTCAGACCTAGATGGAACTCTAAGATAGACCTGCTCTCCTACCTCAAAGTTGATATCTCTCCTTTGAGGGTCAGCATAGGCTCTAGCTCTATCCTGAGCTCTCCCAATGTTGTCCTTAGCAAGCCTAAGCATATCATTCATCTCTTCCAAGAAGTCCTTTGCAGCTTGAACCTTTTCATTCTGCAAGCCTACTGCATAAGGAGCTCTTGGCCGAAACCCATACTTAAGCATAAATGGACTATGCCCAGTGGAAGAGTGTTTGGCACTATTATATGAAAAATCTACTATAGGTAAGTACTCTTCCCAATTAGTTTGCCTTTCATTCACATATGCTCGAAGCATATCCTCTAGGATTTGGTTAACCCTCTCTATTTGCCCATCCGACTGTGGATGCTCGGCCATACTCATGCTAAGTTTCGTATCCAATCTTTTGAAGACCGCTCTCCAAAAGTGGCTAGTAAACTTCCTATCCCGATTGGAAACTATGTCTAAAGGAAGACCATATAACCGGTATAGGTTCTCCACAAAAAGTCTAGCCAACTCTGGTGTCTTCACTGTAATACGTGTTGGAATAAACCTAGCCATTTTGGTTAACCTATCCACAATTACCCAGACTGAGTCGTGCCCTCTCTGTGTCTTAGGTAATGCGACTATAAAGTCCATGGAGATACTCTCCCACTTCCCATTAGGAATATCCAATGGGTGGAGTAGTCCTCCAATCCTCAACCTCTCAGCTTTGTTGATCTTGCATTTGTTGCACTTAAGCACATACTCTAGGACGTCCTTATGAAGTCTAGGCCAATAAAACTGCCTCTTAACAAGATCATAAGTCTTGTTAACTCTTGGGTGTCCCGCACTAGGTGTGTCATGACACTCATACAAAATATGTTGTCTCATCTCAAGATCTCTAGGGACACACACCTTACCTTTATATAACAGATATCCATCATGGACATTGTAATTCTTCCACTTGAATCCTTCTTGAGTACCCGTCGATACTTCATCCTCACTGGAAACCTGTATATCACGATCCCCATTCTCTATGGCTTCCAAAATGTCGGAATATGCAGGATCAAGCCTACATTTCCCTCTAATGGACTCAAGTAGCTCACTAGTGATCTGAGTAAAACTCACACTTTATGGGAATGATACATGGAAGCTAGTTCCATTGCCGCAATGAAAGAAACCCATAGGTTGCAAATGGGTTTACAAGGTAAAGCATAATGTTGATGGTAGCATAAGCAGGTATAAAGCACGATTGGTAGCTAAAGGATATGCATAGAAATATGGCATTGATTATGAGGAAACATTAAGCCCTGTAACTAAAATCTCTACTGTCAGAACACTTGTTGCATTAGCTATAGCAAAAGGATGGACTTTGCATCAGATGGATGTGAAGAATGCTTTCCTACATGGTGAGTTATAGGAAGAAGTATATATGGACCAGCCACAAGGATATGAAGATTCAAAGCATCCAGAATATGTTTGCAGGTTGCAAAAGGCTTTGTATGGGCTGAAGCAAGCTCCTCATGCATGGCATGCAAGGATTGCTGATTACTTAACCAGCATTGGATTTTCTATGTGTGATGCATATCATTCACTATATGCAAGGAAGGTTGATGATCGCATCACGATTGTGGCTATTTATGTTGATGACCTGATTGTAGGTGGTGATAATGAAGAAAGCATCAAATAGGTAAAGCAACTTCTTATGCAAGAATTCGACATGAAAGATCTTGGTGTGTTGCGGTATTTCTTGGGCATTGAGTTTATACATACAAAAACAGGTATATGGATGTCACAAAGGCAATATGCCTTGAATATGTTGCAAAAGTATGGTGTGGCTAATTGTAAGCCAATTTCTATGCCATTAGATCATAATTTGAAGTTGGATGCTACATCGGGTGAAGCATTGGAAAATGCTACTATGTACAGAAAAATTGTGGGAAGTCTTATATATATCTCACAATTACAAGGCCTGATCTAAGCTATACTGTTGGACTTGAAAGTTAGTTTATGTAGGTTCCCAGGAAGCCACATTTGGATGCTCTAAGGTGCAGTCTACGTTATGTGAGTGCTACTTTGGATTATGCATTTTTATGAAGCTGGTGTAGATTTGTAGGTTCATGGATACACCCATGCAGATTGGGTTGGTAGTACTCTAGATAGAAGATCTACTAGTGGCTTTCTATTCTCACTTGGAGGTGCAGCTATTACATGGAGCAGCAAGAAGCAACCCACTATTGCTTTGTCGAGTACAGAGGTTGAATATAGAGGTGTTGCAATGGTAGCATGTGAGGCATCATGGTTGGAGATGCCACTTGCAGATTTAGGTGTGGAAGTGAAAAAGCCTATCACTATCTAATGTGATAATCTTAGCAGCATACAGTTAGCACCGAACCGTGTTTTTCATGCCAAAACAAAGCATATCGAGGTACATTATCACTTCATCAGAGAGAAGGTATTGGCAGGTGATATTGATCTTGTTTATGTGAGAACAGATGAGCAGGTTGCTGATATTTTCACCAAAGCACTTGGAGCTGAGAAGTTGAAGAAGTTTCGGGAGATGCTTGGATTATAGGATATGACGTTGAGCTTGAGGGGGAGTGTTGAGATATCAAGCTCAACATGTGATGATCCAGGATGACACATATCAGCTGACATGTATAGTGGTCACGCCGATATATGTCAAGGATACTTCATTGAGCTTTATTAGATTTATCTAATGAGAGTGATGGCACATTTGTTTCTTGCCATCTCACTCATTCGCGGACATTAGGTTTCTCCTTATGTACTGATCTTTATATATTGCACTTGTTGTATTCTTGTTTTAGGTCATTCTTGTACATTCCTTTTTTATGTAATAGAAGAAGAAGAAGAAGAAGAAGAAGAAGAAGAAGAAGAAGATCATTCTTCCTTGCCTCAATCTGAGTGTGTGCTTCTCTTTGATTGTGAGAGTGTGTGTGTGATCTTTCTTCCTTATCTCCTTCCTCGTGATAGATATATGTCAGGAGATGAGATGATGCCATTACTCAAAAGCAAGGGCCAACTAACTCAAGAGGAGTAGTAAAGGTTGAATACATGGTGTGCAAAGGATGCTTTGGCAAGTTCATATATTATCAACTCTATCTTTAATTTTTTTTACTCCCTCATAGTAGGAATTGTAAGGCCTTTCAAGAGACATGGAAGGCTTTGGGAGCATTCTTCTGCTCAAGTACCAAAGCTAGGAAGAATCAGTTATGGATGGAGTTCACAAGACTGAAGAAGATGCCCAAGCAAAATGTGACTAATTTTTTCATGAAGATGAAGGAAATTACAGGTCAACTTGCGAGCATTGGAGAAATCATTGATGAAGAGTAGATTGTGAGGCAAGTCATCAATGGGATCAAAGCTCATGAAAAATGGGAAGCCTTCACAACAACCATGGATCTCTACATGGATATGCAAGTGCCTGATTACAACACATTCATAGGGAAAAATCTTCACACATGAAGCCAAGGTCATGAAGAATGGTGAGAACCAGAAGTAATAGGACCAGTGTGAGGCAACAAGGTCTATGTTGAATGAGAATAATCTACCTAATTATTTGTGGGTAGAGGTAGTATCTACTATCACATATTTGTTAATTTGATTACTTTCAAAGGCCTTGGATGATATGACTCATATGAAGCATGGAATGGAAGAAGATCGATTTTGGACCATTGTAGGATCCTTGGGTGCATTGCATATGCACACATACCCTCACAAATCAAAGTTAAATTGAACCCAAAGGTAGAAAAGTGTGTGTTTATAGGCTTTGACCTTAATAAAAAACGTTATAGACTATATAATCCTAGCAATAAAGGCTTTATAGTAAGCCGAGATGTTGTGTTTGATGAGAAAAATTCATGATTTGAAGATGATTATAGGAAGATCAAACTACCATATGATCTAGAGGAAGTTTTTCCAACTCTCTCAAGCAAGAATTCACACACACTTGAAGTCTCAAGTGATCTACCATATGATCTAGAAGACTCCAAGAAGAGAAATCAACTAGTGGAACTCCTAAGGCAAGGCTAAGGTTTAGGAGTTGATGGATGTAGCAAAATCCTCTCAACAAACCATTAGAGAATCTACTAGGGAGAAGAAAAAGCGAGATGGGTACGGCTATGATACATCATTGGTAACTAGATACTCTATCTATTTATCATGAGAATTGAATTATGAGGAGCCCTCATCTTATGAGGAGGGAGAGGAAACTTGAACGGATGAATGCTAAGGAAGAAGCAATTGAAGCCTTGAAGGAGAACCACACTTTGGAATCGATGTTCAAGACTTCAACCATGAAGATCATTGGATCTAGGTGGGCAAAGTGAGGAAGAACTCTGACAGAACCCTTAATAAGTGTAGGACTAGACTTGTGGCTAAAGGGTATGCTCAGACACAAGGAATCGACTATGAAGAAACTTTTTCGCCCGTGGTAAAGATGCCAATGATCAGAGTGCGAGCATTGTAGCTTCCAAGAATTGGAAGATATACCAAATGGATGTAAAAATTCATTTCTGAATGGATGGATATTTGAAGAAATGTACATGGCTCAATCTCTCGGGTTTGAAGATTCACTCTCTCCTAAACATGTATGCAGGTTAAGGAAATCCCTATATGGTTTGAAGCAAGTCCTAAGGGCTTGGAATCATAGACTTGTCACCTATTTACAGGATAAATGATTCATGATTAGCAAAACAGATTCTTCACTCTTCATCGAGAGGAATCAAGGAGAATTCATATACCTTTGTGTATATGTGGATGATATAATACTCACAAGTTATGATGTTAAAGGCATTAGGAGGATCAAGCTAAAAATGAAAGAGGAATTCAAGATCAGTGACTAAGGGAACCTCACATACTTCCTAAGGTTGGAATTTGTGTACACAAAAAAGGGTATGTATCTCACTCAAAGGAAATACATCAAGGATATGCTTGCCAAGTTGAAGATGGAGAATTTTAAGATTGCAAGTATACCCATGGAGATGAATTTGAAGCTAAGTGCTCATGAAGGTGTGCCAATTGAAAACATAACAAGCTATTAGAGTTTAGCAGGTAATTTGAACTATGCCACATTGACTAAAGTAGACATTTGATATAGTGTAAGTGTTTAAAGTCAATTTATTCCCACTCTTAAGAAACCTCTCATGCAAGCAGCCAAGATGATACTCAAATATTTGAAGGGTACCATTAATGAAGGTCTATATTATCCATATACATCTGATATAGGCACAAAGCTCTTCTCTAATGTAGATTGGGTAGGTCCTAAATGTGATAGGAGAATAACTTCATGATATCTTACTTTTCTAGGTACAAATCTCATTTCATGTTCATCCAATAAATAACCTATTGTTGCACTTTCATCAAATGAAATTGAATATAGAGCATTAGCCAAAGCAACTCAGGAGGCCATGTGGATTAATACCTTGTACTCAGATTTAGGTTTGAAGTCTTCTACTCCTCATATTTTTGGAGACAACATAAGTTCACTTCATCTTGCAAGTCATCCAATTTGTCATGCTAGGACCAAACACATAGGGTTCCATTATCACAATGTTAGGGAGAGTGTTAAAAGCAAGGAAATCGAACTATGATATGTGTCTGCTCAACAAAAATGTGCAGATATGATGACCAAAGCATTCAATGGAGTACAATTCAACAGACTCAAAGATATGATTGGACTTGAGGAAGTACTGAATGATTCAAGACTCAAGCATCTTAGGCTTGAGGGGGAGCTTCCTGTGCATGGAGCAAGCCTAACTTCTTCGCTATATGCACATTGGACTTCTCTTGGTTCACAAAGCATAAATATACATCCATTATAGTATATGCTTTGAAGATCTCAAAAGTTAAAAGTGTTGATTTTATCCCAATGAAAGATAAAAGAGATAAATGGAGAAATTCTCGTGAGTTCATTAAGATCCTAAAGCCACAAATAAGTCTGAATTCAAAACTCAAACCATCCCCTAGAAGTTAGGATCACTTCTAGGTGGAATAACTAAGAGTCATCAACTCAAAAGGATGTATATATACACCATGTTGTTGAGTTGTAGAGATCATAGAGATTAGACCACATCATCACACTCATATTGAGTGAGCGTTATACTATCTCAAACCTAGAGAAGTCCTCCACATTCTCCTTGTATCATATGTCCATTAACAATAAAATTTTGCTTCAATCTTATTGTTTTGTGAATATCTAGTTTTTGCTATAGTACATTGATTAACTATGTCAAGTTCTTTGAGTCATTTCTTTGTGTATGAGTACCTTTATCCAATCCATTGATTGGATCACTAAGTTAATCTATAATAAGCATGTCCACAAAGTTTCATACTAATTGGATGCATAGATCTTGAGTTATTAGTAAATCTATGTCTACAAAGTTTCATACTCATTGGATGCATAGATCTTGAGTTATGAGTAAATATATGTCTAGAAAGTTTCATACTCATTGGATGCATAGATCTTGAGTTATGAGTAACTATATGTCTAGAAATTTTCATACTCATTGGATGCATAGATCTTGAGTTATGAGTAAATCTATGTGATAGGGTTTGTGCTTCATCTTCCTCCTGAAAAGGCGAGATTACCCGCCATACTTTTTATGCACATTGCTTTGATTATAGTTATTCTTAATTCATGAAATAATGGTAGAACTTGTTTAAAACTTCATTTGAAAGTGTGCAAACGGTCTTGGGTCAATTGCTACTAAGTTTTGAGCACTCAACAAAACTCTAAGGACCTTCTTCCATAAATATAAGGTTTTCTCAAGGTGTTTTGTATTCACAACTTATCTGTTTTGACTTAGAGTTTTGGGAATGATGCTCCAAGGTACTATAATCATCTAAATGCATATATTGTAAGCTTATGGATTCTATCAAGGGTCTCTGAAGTTATCAAGGCAGGTCTAGAGCAAGATTTTTCCAAGACCATCTCATCTCTAAATACTACCCATCATCTTTTAACATGTATGTGCATGCATGTGTGTGTATCTCTATCTCTCTCAATCTCTCTGTCTCTCTCTCTCTCTCTCTCAGACAACACTAATGTTCAAAAACATCGCCTATGAGGTGAAATTAGTTTCGATAAGAAAAAAAATCAAGCCATGGTATACATGCATATTGTTTCCATTCATGCAATGAGACGTAAAAACCATCGCATAAATTTTCAAAGCCTAGAAATGATCTATGCAAATGGACTAAATTGATTATGTCCAAACAACATTGCAAATGCAACTACATAAAGATCACAAAAAAAAATCAATTTCTCTTAGCATCATTCTACTGAGGAGAGAGAGAGAACGGGAGAGAGAGTGAGTGGATGTGAGAGAGAGATAGAGAGAATGGGGAGAGTGTGTGTGTGTTTATGTGTTTCATTGTAGTGCTTGAAGCTATAAATCAATGGGGAAGAATCTTGCTTCACTTCTCCCTTTCTATACTCTCCTATGAATTCTTGTATCAGGGTATACATGTTTCTTAATGCATTTATTTAACAAGGTTTGAATCCAAGCTAATGTTATCCTAACTAATGTCAAACCAAAATCTTCATATTGAGCAACTAAACGATCCATGGATAAAACAAGGCCAAATGGAGAAAAATATTGAGGCATGGGCATGGCCTTACCTAACCTGAGATAGGCTTTTGGAGATAATTGATCCTGGGTTAGAGAGCAACTATTCTGAAGGTACCATCATAGCAGAGCAGCTAGCCTTCATGTGCTTGAACCAACAAGACGGTCAGAGCACACTTGAGAGCAGAGGAAATGCGAGCAACAAAAGTACATCAGTATGAATAGCTAACTAAGGCATTTGAACCAGCCAACGGCCTCAAAGGAATGAGGAAATTCATAAACCATTCAAATCTCAAAGAAAATGGGTGAAATGTTGTTCTTACACTAGCTAAAGAGAGAACAAGAAGTTATGAGCTTGAACAAAGATAAAAAGATAGAGGTTTTGGCATAAAAACAATGAAGCATTACGTGAAGTCCAAGGAGTACATGGAATAATTCAAACTAGCTTATGAGGATCCTCTCTTGAGACAAACACTTTTGCGTAATTATATTATGCATAGAGAAGCAAATGCATCTCTGTTCACTCCTTTGCTATGAGGGTGACCAAGATAGTGGAAACACATAAGTATCTGGCAATAGACCAGGCTCGAGCTCATATGTAGAAGTATTCTTGTGTTACAGCGCGTGCATAGTCCAAGGGCTAGGATAATTGCCTTCCAAGGTATAACATGATCACCTTAGCATGTTGGACTTGGGGGAATGATGAGGAGAGGCTTGATGGACTTGGCTTGCTACTTGACACCTATAGTAATAATCTACCTAGATCAGATTACCTAGACAAACTTATTGTCGAATCAATCAATTGTGGGAGGGAATGAAGTCAATTAGTAATGAGCATCACGATATGGAGGGTGAAACTATAAAGGTTCAGTTTGAGGCATGGTTCATAGACGTAAAAGTTGACAATGGTGAATGGGCAATGCTCTCCTATTTAGAATGACTCTATGCCAGCATACATTATGTTTGGTGGCTGAGGTAGTGGTTGGAATACTTGAAAGATGGCAACAATGAGAATGGTGACTAGATAGCAGCCTTATGTACAACGCTTAGTATGGTTCTTGTTTCAATAAAAGGAAAGACAACGTAATGATTCTAGGTCATGCTTCTCTGTAGTATATGGCTCTTACCATCCAAAGACTTACACAATAAATGTGGGATACAAGGGATGTGTTGTGCGCTATTGATCCTCATTATGGATGCTCATCAGATCTCCCTCTAAACAGTGACAACAGAGGGAATATGAATTTTGTGTGTATAGAGAAACAGAAAGAGAAGCGCATTTTGAGCTGATGAATTATGAAGGCTATGGGACAAATTTTGATAACGTGTAGAAAACTTGTGAGGGATTAATAGGATTTGAATAAGGACCTTATATAGTTAAATGAGGGATTAATAGGATTTGAATAAGGACCTTATATAGTTAAATGAGTAGTAGAGTGGTACTCTTTAAAAACTCCTAATCTGAGGACAAAAGACATGGGGATTTCTATATATTTGTCCATCTCGTTGATTCCCATTCAAAACCAATTAAGTATTCTAGCCTAGTTAAGGTAGGTGCTAATTTACTCAGGTGAATGCGAAATGATAAAGGGAAAGAGCCACTGATTAAGGATGGGCTTGAATTTAGGAAAAGTTGTGAGAGGGGGAGATGATGGCTTTATTTTCTCACTTCTCATTTTTTTCTCTCTCAAAATTGGATGAGTATGCATTGTTGTGGTGTGGTAAATTGGGGAAGGAATAATTTAATCAATTTAGGCTTCAAGATGACTGAAAGAAAGGAGATAATGTTGTCTTTTTTTTTTTAATATATCACTAAGCATGAGCACTCTACTTTATGAAAAAAAAAGAAAAGGGGATAATATGTTGATTTATTTTTCTCTCTTACAAATGATATGTTTTCATTACTTACAAGTAATACCTAGCCTAAGAATGAATTGAGTTTGCTCTTGTACATGTACTTATCATTTTCAAATAATTGGTCATAGTAATACTTTGCCAATGATGAAAATATGCTTGATCCATAGCAAATGTTTTTTTATACAAAGCATGAAGGGTTGAGGCCCAAATATTATGATTGAAATATTATGCATCCCTATCCATATCAATTCACTATCTTCAAAGGATTGATTGCTCTTGGTTTTTTTTTTATGAAGTTATGAGATGGAATTTGTACATAAACAACATGATTGACTTCCTATTCTATGACCTTTTGTATATTTTGTCAAATCTCATTTTGATTCTTGATTAGAAAAACCCCATTAGGAACTTATTTACACATCTCAAAAACATTCAAAAGATGCACAAAAAACAAATTCTAAAAAAAACCTTCAAAGACACCATAAAAATATTAAAAACACTCAAAAAACAAAAAAATTGTTTCAACAAGACATGGGAAAGAAAAAGTCAAAAGAGAGAAGGAGGGAGGAGAAGGTTGAAAAGGAGAAGGAAGAAAAAAACGAGATGCATGAAATAATCACACATGATAAGGGTGAAAAAGATAGAGAAAATTTGAAAGGGGTATAGGAAATTGGTAAAATATCTAGAGGGGTGGGTTCCATAATTGCACAAAGGGAATATAGTGGTCCTTATGTGAATGTAAGGATAGGACCTACCTTTATAAGGATGCAAGCATATGCATATCCTCACCGTGAATGGAATTTACTACATGTTGATTCTCTTTTGGGAGACATTCAACGACCTACTCATCCTTTCATCCTTTTCCATGGTGAAAAATTTGATTGTATAGGACAAGTTACATTGACTATCGTGGTGAATGATGTGCAAAGTTTGGAAACATTTTTTGCTATGGTTTGTATTAATGAGAAATCCATCATAAGAACTTAGCGATTTGTTGAGAATAATCATCAAGGTTTTGAAATAAGTTATCCATTGTTCATAAGTGAGACTTTTGAAAATCCTAATGATTATCCTCATTGTATGGATTGTGGACATAATCATCTATTAAAAAATTGTGCTTTTAATCCACAAAATGGTTTTTCCACTTATGAAAAGGATCAAATAACTGCAATTCATGAAGGTGATGAAGATTTGCATATTGTTGAAACATCTTTTTTATCTAAACCTTCTTTGAATAAGTCACAAGAAACTTTCAAGAATGTAGAATTGGAGGACTCCATGCACTTGGAGGATGTGGAAGGTCCCTCTGTTGGCAGTGGTCAGGGCGGTCAAGGACTTACAATACAAGGGAGCCAACGAGAAGGGCTAAGCAGACAAAGCAGTCAAAGAAGATCTGGCAAATAGGCCATCAATTTTTCCTGAATTAATATTTTCCAAATAGTGATTTTAGTCACTCCACACCATTGTAAATACCATTCCACCTTTTTGTAACTCCATTTTGTGCAAGCCAAGGAGTCCTTGAGCTTGAGGAGCATTAGAAGTACCTACCTATCAATTTTCATAATTTTATGAGCTCGTTTGAGCCTCCAAATTAGCCTAGGAACCTGATTTTTAACTAGTCAAGACACTAGGTCTGGACAGGGCCAAAGCTAGTCAAAAACTATAAAAGGAGCTAGAGAGCTCATTTTTGAGGTTAGCTTGTTGTAGAATTAAACTTGTAAGAGCACTTTTGAGTAATCTAAAGAACTCCATTGTCTCTCTCTTTGTTCTTACCTTGTGTGCATGTGTGTGTGTGTATGTGTGTGCATGTTAGTGTGCTTCTCACTCACACATTTGTGCCATCACTTGTTCGAGGTCTTCATACCATCCTCACGTCTTCCCGGATTGACCTTAAAGGAGGTGCTACTCATCACTGAGGTACACCAAATTATGGCGCCATTGCCGGGGATCGAGCTTTGAGGACGAGCGTGTGATGGTAAGACGTAGAGTTGTGATGTTGGCGTGAAGGTAATTTCTTTACTTTTTCTTACTTTTCTCTTTCTTACTTTACCATCATCATCACCATCATCATCCTCACCACATCCGATCTCCATCTCCATCATTGCAAAAATTCCAGTTTTTTGATCATATCACCTTCTTCCTTCCATTTCCCTCATTCAACTTGTGAGACAGAAAGCGAGAGAGTGATTTGTGTGCATTGTTTTTGCATGTTTTTGAGTGATCTTGCAGGTTGTAGCTGGATCATCGTATCCAGCAGGCTGCGCAGGTACGGAAAAGCTCGGTCCTGTCTCTGTGTCGCAGATCTATGTCGATCACGATCGACACAAAATTTCATCTTTTGGTAAAACAAAGTGCACCACAATGACAAGCATGATTTGCACACTCTAAATCGATAATCACAGTAAAAAAATTCTGTGTTTCTCTATCAATTGCGACCGACACTGTCGATTGCGATCGACAGCCACGATCAACAGACTCTGTCAATCACGATCGATAGACTCTATCAATCGCGACTGATAGACCCCGATGGACTGCCACGTAGGACTCAGTCAATCGCGATCGACACCGTCGATCATGAACGAGTGAAATTTGATGATTGACTCAAAGAATTGTGTTGCCACGTGTCCATTGCGACAGACACATCCCCGATTGACTAAAATCACGACGAAAATTGCGGAAAAAGTGTCGATCGCAATTGACATGACCACAACCGACTCTGTCGATCGCGATCGACACTGTCGATCGTGACTGACGTGTCGATCGCGACCGACAGGCCCCGACGGACACATCTGTCAATCGTGATTGACAGACCTGTCGATCGTGATTGACATGCTTTTTCGGCCAATTTCTAGGGTTTTTTATTCCAAGTTTTTGGGGTAATTTTGGGCATATTTATCAAGCCATTAGTGGTTTGTGAGGTCCCTACACTTGTATTTTTGAGAAAAATCTTGTGAATTGTTAGCCTATTTGAACCCTGTTTTAACCCTAGAAACCTAAACAGTCATAACTTTCTCATACAAAATCCGTTTGCTGTGAATTTTGTTTTATTGGAAAGCTCATGGAGAGTACAACCAAAACTTTCACTGGTTACGGTAAAATTCATATCAGCATTATTAGATATACTATTTTGAAGTGACCATACCCAGGGGGAAGAAAAACTAAGGGATCTTTAGGATTGTTTTCCATAAAGCCAAAAGAACAGTTTGATCTCTGAATTGCATGAATGAACATGGTTTAATGTGTCAATTGAATTTAAGTCTTCAGCTAACTTTGGGACTTTTTTAGGTCCTTTGAGAGCATCGAAGGGTACTGGAAGCAAGAGTAAGTGCAAGCTTGGGAACACGCTTCCTGGGCACACAAGGAAAACCAAGGAGAGAAACTAAAGGTTGGAAATTCTCAACACCCTTTGTCAATTCCTAGCTTAGGCTAAGTGCGAGTAGTGCTAGAAGTAAGTCAGGGCGACGATAGGCATCTATCAAGTTGAAGACTATTAAATATTCAAGTTCAAGCATAAAGGTAGTCTCTTGGCAATCGATAACTTAAAAGAAAAGAACTTAACGTGGTACGAACAACTTAAAGTGCGGAAAGTCACTCAAGTATTCCTGACGACGTGATATCAGACAAA
Source organism: Ceratopteris richardii (assembly GCA_020310875.1). Lineage (NCBI taxonomy): Eukaryota > Viridiplantae > Streptophyta > Polypodiopsida > Polypodiales > Pteridaceae > Ceratopteris > Ceratopteris richardii. The sequence continues at coordinate 208,884,385 of CM035407.1, read as the reverse complement.
ATCATAAACACGATAATCAACAAAAAAAAAGAACCAAGTAACTGATACCAAAGAACTCAACAACGAGGTTGTACTTGGGAAAATTGGGGCTACTCAATTAGGCATATGAACCTTAGATCAGGACGACACCTAGGGAGAGATAGACAGAGTCTTAGGTCTTCAGAGGCTAGTGTCAATCATATGGCTAGGTCTTGGGCCTAGCAGTTGAGCCATTATTCGCACTACCCTAGCTCTGAAACTAGCAATTCCGAGATGTCTCATGGTATAGAGAGACCCACAGGAAGTTCAGGAGTGCCATACTTACAGAGGGTTGAAGGCCCTTACAAGACTCAACTGGAGTACCTTAGGACCAACCGATTAGGTGCTTGCATCTATGAGGACGGCCTAGGAAGATCTGTGGTCCAGATCAAAAGCCCATATCAACCCATTGGACTAGAACATCCAGTAGACAAGTTTGAAAATGGAGCATACCTAGACAAAGAAGGAACCATGTATGTGGTCACCAGTCACCCAGATAGGACAGATGATTCGGGAATGTGATCCCAGAGATAGACATAGGTGACCTAAAGCAAGGAAACATGGGTGGAGAGCCTAAAACCCCTCAAGGAAAATCAGTTCTTACTAGAATTATCACGCCAGAGTGGATTCCCCAAGACAATAAGAGCATAGATCTGCTTCTAAATCGAGAAGCTGATGAAGCCTTCTAGAGGTATAAGCCTGATCAACCAAATGAGGTAGGAACAATCACAATCTATGAGTTCAAAGATCCTGATAGCCCGGGCAAGATGACCTATTTAGACAATACTTCGGAGAGGATCTTTGTGGTTTGCCAACCCCTTGGGTCGAGAAAGGATGAGAATAGAGACGGATAGAGTGGAAACTGAGAGACCTAGAGCCCCAAGAAATCAAAGAAATGCGGATGAATTCCCTCTACCAAAACCTAGAGAGCACACGAGGACTTTGAGACCTACACAGCTGGTTAAATCCATGAAGAACTACTTCGATGGCACAAGAGACCCATATGATCATGTGGCCGAGTTTAGGCAAGTCTTGAGAGCTGAACAAGTTGAGGACCTATTCACGTAGTACAATGCTTTTGGTCTCACCCTTAGGAACACAACCCTTACGTGGTTTCAACCTCTAAATGAGAAACAGTTCAGAACCATAGACCAACTTCTCGAGGCTTTCATCACTGAATTCTCTAAGAGTGGCATAAGGCATAATACTTCCTCACTGATTCATAGCTTCAAGCAGACACCTCAAGAGACCGTGAGACTTGCAGGAAGAAGGTTTAGGCAATACTTAGAGAGATGTCCTATCCCTGAGTTAGCCACACCAGCCAAACAAGTGGCTTTATTCCTAGATGGATTGCTAAGTACCAAATTGAGATCATATGTGTAGTTAAAGGACCCTAGGACCATAGAAGAGTGTGTATGCATGTGCATAGACATCGAGGATAACCTAGGGGAGGAATTGGAGCTTTCAAAAATCTACAAAGATTCAGATAGTTCTACTAGCCTCTCTTCCACACAATCCACATCTATTGAGGAACTCGCCGAGAAAGTAGCTCAGAAATTAGGAGTATCGAGCAAACAAATTCCAAGATTTGCCCGAGTTAAGCGGTGCTATACTTGTGGAGGAGACCATATGGCGAATGTATGTCCCATTATGGCTCAACCCCAAGTGAATCCTAGTAGCCAGTACTGCACCATAGAACAGAGATACACTAATCACACCGTGCGAGATTGCCCATACAACAAGCAAGCGGTTAGGCAAACCTACCCTCAGCCATACCCTCAACAAGGAAGATGCCAGAACCAGTACCCACCACAGGAATATGGCAGACCTAAACAATCCTATCAGCAGCCCTACTAAAACCAGCAAAGGCCTCAGCCTGTGTTAGCTCAGCAACCTCCTACCCCAACCAATGTGATTCCCATAAAATATGCAACTGCAGAAGAAAATTTGAATAGAGCTATAGTCCCAGTGACTCCATTACTTTCGGAAAGTGACCCTAGTGACCATAGTTTTGATTCTACACATATTGATAACCCCCAGGCTTACTACATGCAGTCTCTTGAACATGGTGAGTCCTACTATAGCGAAGAACCGAGTGAACCTAGTTGGGAGCCAGATTATGCAAATGTCATGTACGCAAACCCAAACTCTAGACCTCAAACTAGGCAAGTAAGACCCCCATTTCCTAGAGGACCATGCTATCAATGTCAGGGGGATCACCTCATTCGTGATTTTCCTATGCCTGCACCTACACATCCCCAATCGGTGACAATTCAAGGCTTCTGTCAAGATTGCAAAAAGGAGCATCTCATATGAGATTGCCACCAAGGCCAAAGAATGTCAAGGAAGTACAAGCCTTCATGGGGCATTGTGGTTATTACCGATGCTTCATACACATGTATGCCATCATTGCAAAGCCTTTGTATGGACTTTTGAGTAATTTTGAGTGGACTGAGGAGTGTGAGAACTCTTTCAGTGAATTTAAACGGCGATTATGTTCAGCACCAATCTTGACTACACTAGATTGGAATAAACCTTTTCATGTTCATGTAGATGCATCCAATTATGCTATTGGATGTGTGTTAGCACAACCTACTGGTGAAGGTAATATGGATCTTCCAATTGCCTATGCTAGTAGACAATTGAATGTAGCTGAATGAAATTATACTACCACCGAACGAGAAGGATTAGGCATGGTATATGCGGTTAAAAAGTTTAGACATTATTTGCTTGCAAATAAGTTTAAATTTTTCACTGATCATCAGGCATTGTTGTACTTGGTAAACAAGCCATGCAATACAGGTAGATTAGTAAGATGGTTTCTCTTGCTAATGGAATACGACTTTGAGGTGGTGGTAAGGAAAGGCAAGACTCACTTGAGAGCACATCATCTGTCTAGGCTCACATCAGGAGAGGCCCCACAGGGAGTATCAGATGATCTTCCTGATGCTTACTTGTTTAATTTGGAAGTCGTGCCTCAATGGGCTAAGCCATTAGTGCCAGTATTGACAGACGAGCCTAACCACCCAATCATAAACACTCAAGATAGGGAGTAGTAAAATCGCAATGTTAACATTCATTTGTATATTCTCACAGAACCGGTGACCAGTCCCTTCAATATGGCCGATGCTGCAGGAACTAGCTCCCAGGCAGGCACCAGCCCTCAGATTGTAGACATTGAAAGTCTCCCGATTGAGGAGGAGTTGAAGAAAAGACCACTGGCATTGAGAGCATTACATGCCATACCTATTCAGAATCCTCCCCAAGGGCACACATCACCAGTAAGCAAAAACTTGCATTGGTTCAGTGATGTGGCAGGACCTCTTGGAGAAGGCACTTACTCGTGGGAGGTAGAAATAGAGTTCAACGGATGCTGGGCTCGGTATCATTTCTTTACCAGAGAGTTTGAGAGGCTTCAAAACAATGAAGGGTTGAAACCAATATGGAAGAAGGCTGGCCTATATGATTACTTCAAAGCGGAGTTACCCAAGCCAGACTTTCTACGATGTTCATGCTTGATTAGCACTGCCACTCCCAGTAAAGAGAAAAAGGGCTACAACACCTTCGTACTACCGTCTCTTACAAGAGGTAATGAACTGAAGCACTTCAAGTTGACGAACAATTTGGTAATGGAGGCTCTCGACATGAAAGGTATGCACATCCCCATAGAGAAAGAGTCAATGATCCCAGACAACATGAAGAATAGGAACTTGACTAAACTGAAGGATATGGTGGCAATGACACCAACTATTGCCATTCACCTCCGAATGTGCATGCAACATTTCGCGTTCCCTGCTCAAGAGAGATTCACGATGCCACCCAAGAAGATTTGGTTCAGTTTATACTTAGCAGATGCCTTCAATTTGACAATCAACATGCCTCATTGGATTATTGACCAAATACACTTGGCACATCAACGGTGGTATAAGAAGCAAAAGTCAGTACTTTATGGATGCTGTGCTCTCACAAGGATAGTTAACCGATGCTTGGCATATGATGTGCCAATTCAAAGAGCACTTGTTTGGACCAGGGTGCAAGAATTTCAAAGAAGACTATCAGCCGTAGGGCCTCCATCCAAGAAAACGAGGGGAGCAGTTCAGATGCCCTGTGCACAGGCCCGAGGTGCTACACTGACATCGGACACAACTCCACGACTTCCAAGGCACGTGCAGCAAGCCCTTTACCATCAGACTATCGAGGAACAGTGCAGAAGGGCCAAATCTGGTGTTCCCACCTATACCCACCGACTTAGAGTTCCCTCATGGCTTTACACTGGAAGATCTAACTGATGAGGAGGTAGCCAGAATAATTAATGGTGCTAATTTGGAAGTTGAGGTAGAGCAAGCAAGCGGGCAACAGACAGTCACGGACCAACCCCATCCAATCCAACCAAAAGTCGTCGAAGTAGATGAAGATGAAGAGGAGACTGCAGAAGAGGAGTGAGAGGATGAACAAGAAGGACTATCCGACGAAGAAGAGCATGAATATGAGCAAGAAGTTGTACCAGAACTTGAAGGTGCCCCTGCTTATATGAAGCAATTGAAAAGACTATATGATACCATCAACCGAGTTCAAGAACAACACAAACTATCCCTGGCAGCAGGAAAGGCCCTAATGAACCAGAACTTGGAAGATGAAGGTGTGGACGAGCAATACAGGGCAACCCTTGACATGATTGCTGATGCATTGGGGGTACCTGAGACAGTGCATACCGCTCTCACACACTCGTGAAGATCGAAGCGAAGATACGACAGACGTCCCCCTAAACCAGGGAAACAAATGAATGTCTTGGTATCAGATCCACAGGGCACCACATCCACCACCACGGGCACAACCCATACCATTCATCACACTGATGAAGCCCATACCTCAAGTGCACCCCCGTCACCCCCTTTACCACCCTCCCC
>CM035407.1:208811960-208871960 GCA_020310875.1 Ceratopteris richardii | reverse complement strand
GCTAATGGATTATATGTAGAAGAGTACAAGCAGGATGGACGATTGGTTGCCAAAGGAAACAAAGTGGGTAGGCTGTTCACCTTAAATGTGAAGATTCCTGAAATGAATGCAGCCATGTTTACAAAAGGTGCAGTAGTTATTGCAGATATAAAGATGTGGCACAAATGGATTAGACATGCAAATGTGCAAAGGCTGAAATTGATGCAATCAAAGGAGATTGTCCATGGACTACCGAATTTCAAAGTTGCAGAAATGCAAAAGGTATGTGCAGCATGTCAATTTGGTAAACAATCAAGAGCATCATTTCCACATGACAAGCATGTTAGTGAGAATGTGCTAGAAATAGTACATATAGATGTTTGGGGTCCAGCAAAGACCACATCTATGGGCGGTTGCACGTTTTATGTTACTTTCATTGATGACCATACACAAGAAGTATGGGTATATTTCATGAAAGACAAGAGTGAGGTGTTCACTCACTTCCACTATTTTAAAGCTATGGTGAAAAATCAAACAGGGAAGTACATTCAGACATTAAGATCTGATGGAGGAGGTGAATACATGTCAAATGAGTTCAACGGTTTTCTAAAAAATCATGGAATTCGGCATCAATTTTCATGCAGGTACACACCACAACAGAATGGCGTTGCTAAATGCAAAAATAGACATATTGCAGAAATAGCAAGAGCCTTGATGGCTGAGAAGAATATGCCTCATTGTTAATGGGCAGAAGCTGTGAGTACTGTCGTATACATCATGAACAGAACTCTGACTGTTGTTGTACATCAAGTTACACTTCAAGAGAAGTTTACAGGTAAAAAGCCAAACTTATCACATCTGAAAGTTTTGGTTGTATTGCATATGTACATGTTCCAGATGAATTGAGGACGAAGCTTGATCCAAAAGCAAAAAAGTGTGTCTTCATTGGATACTCCCTTGAGAAAAAGGGATATAAATGTTATAACCCACTCACACGATAGGTGAAGGTGAGCAGAGATGTGGTATTTGATGAAATGTCCAGCTTCTATGCAGATGCCAAAGCAAGCGACAATTTACATGTAGGTACACGACGAAACAAAAAGGAATAGTTGAAAGAAAAAATAGACATATCACAGAAGTTGCATGATGCATGCTCAATGAGATGAAGGTGCCACTAAACTATTGGGCCAAAGCAGCTAGTACAGATGTTTATTTGATGAATCAGTGCACAACAGCTGGAGTGCATAATTTAACTCCTGAGGAGGTTTATTCTGGTAAGAAACCTGACCTTACACATCTCAAAGTTTTTGGATGTGTGTGTTATGTTCACATCCCTCAAGAACTAAGGACAAAAATGGAGGCAAAGTAAAAAAAAATGTATTTTCATTGGAAAAATCGGAGCAAAAAGGATACAAGTGCTACAATTCGATGACAAAGGAGCTACGAGTCTCACGAGATTTGGTATTTGATGAGCTAAGACCATGGTTTGGAGACAAAGGGAAAGAGAAGATTCTTGAAGAAGATTATGAACATGATGGAGGTGTTGTCCAAGAAGAATTTTAGCAAACAACCACTCAAATGTGGAAGGTGGGAATCAAGATCTACAAATAGTCACGGTGGTTATTCTAGTAGCTTTTGTTGGAACATCAAGCTTACACTATGCTTGAGGTGGATTTGATCTACATCAAAGGCTATTGCGTCGAAAGAATATCCGTTGGAGAGTTCTTTTTCATATGCTCATTTATTGTATTTTTTGAGAATATTTTGATGGCTCATTTACCGTTGTAAAAGCCTTGAGTTGTACACATGTAAAGGTACAAATATAGGGCCAAAATCCCACGAAATTTTGGTGGTTGAAGTTGCATTCAATCAAGCAATCAATCACCTAAAAGTAGATCAATCAAGATCTTCACTTTTCCTAGATTGTAGGGAAGTGAATTGATTCCCTCCAACAACCATTCCCACCTTCATTTGAATTCAAATTCAAGTTGTAAAAGTCGTGGAACACTCCTAGAGGCTATATAAGGAGTTGAAATCACTTGTACATTACATGGAAGCAATATACATACACTTGTGACCATCATTGTCTTGCTCCTTCAATTTTCTGCATCATCTTCTTCACCAATAGTAATCTTGCAGAGGCTGCTGCTCTCTCCTCAGAGCTCCAAATTGAGTGCAAGAGGACTCATTGGAAAGGTATCAGTGTCTAGTTTATGCCTGTAAATTTTCAAAGCATTTTGTTCAGCAGATTTGGAGAAATCTTAGTTTTTCTGCCTCGGGGTCAATCTCTGCGTATTCCTGAAAAATAGGAAGTACCACCGGTGAATGTCGCATTCATTCCTATAGCATATTTTGCTTATTCCTTATACTTTTGTGCATTCCATACACTCAACCCTATTTGTATCACTCCCATAAAAGGATTTTTTCTAATTGTAATCACGCTGGTCGCTATGGGCATTTGAAGTTCATTGTCTCTTCCATAGATAGTAAGTTTTTTGAGCTAGTCGACCCGCGAACCTATCTGTTTTGTATCGACTCATTCTCCTTGATGCTCCAAGGTACATAGTGTGTTTCTTTGCACTTATAGCATGCCTATAAGGTCTATTTGAGTCTCCAGAAGCTCAAGGGCTGGTCTTGTGCCGGTTGGCTTGACCAAACTTCATCGCTTCGAAACGCACTTTTCTACCTTCGACAAGCTTCTCCAAGTTTCTTTCAGTGGTATCAGAGCTAGTTCAAGATGGGTGACGGCTTTCCCTCAATGATCGAGAAGCTTGATCGACACAACTACGCGGCTTGGCAAATCAGAATGGAGGCCTATTTGCAAGGTAGAAATCTTTATGGAATTGTAGCAGGTGATGAAGCTATGCCTATTCCAAGATCCAAAGGAGGACCTACACAAGAGGAGACAGATAAGCTCACACTTTGGTGCGCAAGGGATGCTCAAGCAAGGTCGTACATACTAAACTCTATCTCTGACTTTTTATTACCACATATTAGAGGATGCAAGACATCTCAAGAGACTTGGGATGCCCTGGAGACTTTCTTTTCTGCTAGTACCAAAGCAAGAAAGAATCATCTTTGGAACGAGTTCAACCAAATGAAGAAGACACCTAAACAAACCATCACAGAGTTTGTTACCAAGGTCAAAGAGGTTGCGGATCAGTTAGCATCCATTGGAGAGCTGATTGAAGAAGAGGTCATCATGAGGCAAATTCTCAACGGCATTCGAAGTGATAAGCAATGGCAATCCTTCACGACGGTTTACGATCTCATCATGGATGTGCAAACTCCAGACTTTAACATCTTTCTTGGACAACTCTTCAATCAAGAAGCCAATAATAGCATAAAGGAAGGTAACTCTTATCATGGTACTTCAACTAGTGCTCTATATGCAGATAAGAAGGATAAGAAGCAGAAAGGCAAGAAGAAGGAAGAAGACGAAGAAGAGACTTCCCAAGCCAACTTCGCAAGCAAGAGCAAGTGGAAAGGGAAGAAGAAAGGACCGAAGTCAAGAGGCAAAGCAAAGATGCAAGAGGTTGGAGAATGCTCCAAACAAGCACCTAGAAGATCAGCAAGAGAGAAGAAACAACCAGAAAGGTATGGATATGATTCCACATTTGTTACAAAGCATTCAATCTACTTGGCAAAAGACTCTATTTCAGAGGAACCCTCAACCTATGAAGAGGCAAAGGGAAACCCTAATTGGGAAAAGGCCATGAACGAAGAGATAGATGCATTGAAGGAAATGGACACTTGGGATTTGGTTCCAATGTCACCGAACCAAAAGGTAATTGGTTGCCGATGGGTATATAAAGTTAAAAGAAATTCAGATGGATCAGTTTGTAGGTACAAGGCAAGATTAGTTGCCAAAGGATGCTCACAAACTCATGGTATAGACTATGAGGAAACATTCTCACCAGTTGCAAAGATGACTACAATCAGGACATTGATAAGTGTAGCTGCTGCAAGGAATTGGAGACTCCTCCAACTTGATGTGAAAAATGCATTCTTAAATGGTTGGATAAGTGAAGAGGTATACATGTCACAACCACCAGGTTTTGAAAACCCTAATCATCCATCTTATGTTTGCAGACTTAAGAAAGCATTGTATGGATTGAAACAAGCTCCAAGAGCTTGGAATTATAGGTTGGTTACATATCTTCAAGACCAAGGGTTCAAAGCTAGCAGCTCCGATCCTTCTCTATTCATCAAAAGGGATCACAATGAGGTTATCTATCTATGTGTATATGTAGATGATATTATTGTGACAGGTGATGATCTAAATGGCATTCAAAGGATCAAGAGACACATGCAAGAGGAGTTCAAAATCAGTGACCTAGGTGAGCTCACATATTTCCTAGGTATGCAGGTGATATACACAGATGAAGGAATGTATTTGACTCAAAGAAGATACATTCAGGATCTTCTTCTCAAGTTCAAAATGGAGAACACTAAACCTGCAGGTACACCTTTGGAGATGAATCATAAACTTAGTGTTTATGAAGGTGAGAAAATTGAAGACATGAAAGAGTATCAAAGCTTGGTAGGTAGCTTGATATATGCTACTCACACAAGGGCAGACATCTCATATAGTGTGGGAGTGCTTAGTCAGTTCATGCACTCACCGAGAAGACCACACATGGATGCGGCTAAGAGAGTACTTAAGTATCTCAAAGGTACAATCAACGAAGGTATATTCTATCCTTACTCTTCCGATTTGGATATCAAAATCTACTCAGATGCAGATTGGGCAGGAGCTAAGGATGATAGAAAAAGTACATCTGGTTACTTAGCATTTGCAGGTTCGAAGCTAGTGTCATGGAGTTCCAAGAAGCAACCAACAGTTGCTTTATCCTCAACTGAAGCAGAGTACAGAGGCTTGACCATAGCAACTCAAGAGGCAATATGGTTAAAAGCATTGTATACAGATTTGGGACTTGTGAGTTCCAAACCTCACATATTTGGAGATAATGTAAGTTCCATGCATCTAGCGGCAAATCCTATTTTTCATGCGAGAACCAAGCATATAGAAGTCCATTATCACTTCATCAGGGAGAAGCTCATGGCAAAGGAGATCGACATTTCTTTTGTTCCAACTGAAAAACAAGTAGCAGATATGATGACGAAGGCACTTGATGGAATAAAGCTTTGTAGATTCAAAGCTATGGCAGGTATTCAACCTATCAGAGAATGAAGACTCAAGCATACTTTAGCTTGAGGGGGAGCTGTTGGAACATCAAGCTTACACTATGCTTGAGGTGGATTTGATCTACATCAAAGGCTATTGCGTCGAAAGAATATCCGTTGGAGAGTTCTTTTTCATATGCTCATTTATTGTATTTTTTGAGAATATTTTGATGGCTCATTTACCGTTGTAAAAGCCTTGAGTTGTACACATGTAAAGGTACAAATATAGGGCCAAAATCCCACGAAATTTTGGTGGTTGAAGTTGCATTCAATCAAGCAATCAATCACCTAAAAGTAGATCAATCAAGATCTTCACTTTTCCTAGATTGTAGGGAAGTGAATTGATTCCCTCCAACAACCATTCCCACCTTCATTTGAATTCAAATTCAAGTTGTAAAAGTCGTGGAACACTCCTAGAGGCTATATAAGGAGTTGAAATCACTTGTACATTACATGGAAGCAATATACATACACTTGTGACCATCATTGTCTTGCTCCTTCAATTTTCTGCATCATCTTCTTCACCAACAGTAATCTTGCAGAGGCTGCTGCTCTCTCCTCAGAGCTCCAAATTGAGTGCAAGAGGACTCATTGGAAAGGTATCAGTGTCTAGTTTATGCCTGTAAATTTTCAAAGCATTTTGTTCAGCAGATTTGGAGAAATCTTAGTTTTTCTGCCTCGGGGTCAATCTCTGCGTATTCCTGAAAAATAGGAAGTACCACCGGTGAATGTCGCATTCATTCCTATAGCATATTTTGCTTATTCCTTATACTTTTGTGCATTCCATACACTCAATCCTATGTGTATCACTCCCATAAAAGGATTTTTTCTAATTGTAATCACGCTGGTCGCTATGGGCATTTGAAGTTCATTGTCTCTTCCATAGATAGTAAGTTTTTTGAGCTAGTCGACCCGCGAACCTATCTGTTTTGTATCGACTCATTCTCCTTGATGCTCCAAGGTACATAGTGTGTTTCTTTGCACTTATAGCATGCCTATAAGGTCTATTTGAGTCTCCAGAAGCTCAAGGGCTGGTCTTGTGCCGGTTGGCTTGACCAAACTTCATCGCTTCGAAACGCACTTTTCTACCTTCGACAAGCTTCTCCAAGTTTCTTTCAGAAATTTTTTTTTTTGAGAATGCCAGTACTAGCTTAAATTGTTACATTATTTTGTGCTTGGTCAAGTTCCTTTACCAAACTGACCTTACAAATCATAATCATTTTACAATTCCTTACAGCTTTGGTGGTGGTTGAAGAGGTGGTGTCTGAAATGAAAGCTTCTGTGGAAGAGGAGGATGGTTGCAAGACCTGGTGGCCACTTTGATCGTAAAGAAAGTCTTGACATTGACTGTTTCCTGATAGAGAGAGATTTAATGAGAAAAGGTTAAATAGAGATCAGTACAGTGAGGAAAGAAGTCATGGTAGAGAAATGACTAGAAGATTCATAGGTTGGGTTAGGGTTGCGATCAAGATTTCTTTTCTCAATAGGGTTGTATTCTCCTATTCCCTTGTGTGTCGATCGGGTCCTATAGACAATCTGGAGCAATGGCACCACAAATGCAGATGGAAGTGCCTAATGTAGAATCAAAGAAGGGTCCAGTTGATGTTAATGATGGGGGAACTTCAGATAATAGCATGGTCAATTTCGGTATACACAATCCTCACTTAGTCACGTATAGGGAATGCATGATATTAGTAACGACATACATCCTAGTGGTATGTTTAGTAATGGAAAGCTTTCCAATCCAAGAACTATGTAAGGTAGTATGTACAACGATTACAGAAATCATCCATTCGGACATGCTGGAGGACACTTGTCAAGTGGGTATGGCATTGGAAGTTCTCAACATGGTAGCCATATGTATATTGGAGCTCCTTGTTTCTAGTATGTCTGGTGCGCCCATGCAAATGAATTCAGGAGATGCTTCATATGGTGGTAGAAGTTCAAGCCACAGAAGTGGTCCTAACAGACCACAACAAAGCATGGTGGGTGGCATGCATGCTAGTTCAAATAGAATCATGCATAATGGCCCCGCCATAAGTGTACCAATGTAACCAATGCTAGCTATTCTACTTGTTCCTCAGAGGTAGCAGCCTATGAGTGGCATTCACACTCCTGTCCAGTCATGAATTGCAAAGAGTATTAAAACAGGGAAGCTAAGAAGATTGATCGGCACATGTACCATGATATGCACATGAAAGTGAAGGTTAATGTGTTCAAGAATAAGCGGGATGTGATGGAGAGTTTTCTCAAGAACAAGGTTGAGAAAGCTCGTGACAAGACACATGCTGACCAATTTGAACCACGTAGGTCTATATGGAAGGCAATTTGTGAGATGAAGATTGTAAGGAGAGAAGATCTTCTACCACAAGGGCTGGGCATAGAAGCTGTTCCACTTTCTACACCTGATACTGTAAAGAACTCTAAGAAGTGAGGTAGATGTGGGATCAGTTCTTGGGCATAGGACATGGGGTGATGCAATGATGCCCTCACAACTGTGAAATTTTTTATATCTAGGGATGAAGTATGCAACAAGAAACTTCCATCTAGATAGTCTTTTGGGTGAGGGTGGTTTTGGGTGTGTCTATAAGGGGTGGGTTGATGAGCAAGGAACATCACCGACAAAACCAGGAACGGGACTAACAAGTGTTGTAAAAACTCTCAACAACATGGGATTGTAGGGTACAAAGAATGGCTGGTAGAAATTACCTATCTTGGGTAGCTTTGTCATCCTAATCTTGCCAAGCTCATTTTGTATAAAGGATGATAAAATACTTCTTGTATATGAGTCCATGCAACGAGGGAACCTGGAAACTCATCTAGTTTAACAGAAATCTACAACCTTCCCTTGGGGATATCAGGAAAAAGATTATGCTACTAAGGTGTTTCTACTCAGTAGAAAGAGACTAGTCATTATCGGGATTTCAAGACATCAAACATACTTTTGGATAGGGAATAAATAGCACCACACACTTCAAAAATAGTTAAGTGTTTTTGAATCGAAAAGTTTTTGTTCCTTGACAAATAACCTATGAGAGTATACAACAAAACTTTCAGATTTTGGTCTTTCTAAGGATGGTCCTCAAGGGATAAAAGCCATGTATCAACTCATCTAATAAGAACTTATGGCTATGGTGCTCCAGATCATGTCATGATTGGTCATCTTAGTGCTAAAAGTGATATCTACAACTTTGGTGTGGTGTTTCTTGATTATTTGTTCAGCTTGCAATACTTGCTTGAATTTGGATACATGATCATAAGGATCAATAGATCCATCACAACAATTTTTAATACATTTTTTTACTTTTGATGATCAAGGGACCTACCAATTTCTTGACGTTGTTTATTCATATGCCCTATCATCATATCATAGTCTAATTCGCTAAGTGATTTGCACTTCTTGTGTTTTTATGTGACAACCTAATTGCAAACCTTCCATAGCTAGATTTTCCATCAACGTATCTATTTCATTCATTCATGTTGAGAAGTATTCTTCTTTAGTCCTTGCCTATTTATCTTCCTTATTCATATATTGGTTCCTTTGGTTTTCTCTTCCTAAAGTCTTCTCTCATAGGCAAAAACCTAATGGGTCACTTATCTTTTGTACATTCACTTGGTAATACATTCTGCATCATGTTGTCCTCCAAGCTTAAACTTCTTCCTTGTGTTATTTGTGTGCTTGCATAGACCTTGAACTCCAAAAATTGGTATCAAAGAAGGTTGCTGCTTCATCTAGGGTGTTGTCGATACCCTTGGTCAAAAACTTAGAATGTACCAAGGAGACATCAGCTAGGTCCAAAGATGCGTATGACACTTTGCTTCCTCTTTTTAGAGGTGGACATTCAAGTGCTAGTAAAAATGAAGAAATTTCTCAATTTTTACAAGTTTCAAATAATGATGAAAATCATTCAATTCCCATGCAGATTTACATGATGCACTTGTTAATGACAGGGCAAGCATAGAGGAGGAAAAAACTATGCCTAAATGGTTGGTACAAAATTTGAGAGATAGCAAATTAGATGCACCATTTAAATATCATAATTGTTCAAGCTCTCATAGTGCCTCATTTGCATCAGATTGCTATGCAATGGCTCTCTAGTCTTTGAGATGAGAATGAGTCTGTTTCTTTTGATGAAGCATAAAATCCAAAAAATTGGAAATATACAATGCAATCAAAATATGATGTTATTATGAACAATGGTACTTGTCTTTTATGTGATTTTCCTCCATGAAAAAAGGCCATTGGCACTAAACGGGTATACAAGCTGAAACGTAAGCATGATGGAATAGTTGATAGATATAAGGTGAAGCCTATTGCCAAAGGTTATGCTCAAGGCAGAGGCATTGATTTGGATGAGGCCTTTTCTCCCACATGCCGATTGACCACCGTTTGTAGCATCTATGCACTTTCATCTCATTATGGTTGGAATGTACATTAGTCGGACATTAAAACTACATTTTCTAATGTTGGATTACACGAAGAAGTGTATGTATTTAAGCCCCATGGTTCTTTGAAAAAGGGCATGAAAAAAAGTGTGGAGGCCCACCATCTTCATTGACATTGAGAGGGCATCAACAGTTGCGAGGAACCTTGTGTTCCATGCTACATAAATCACATTGAGGTGCACTATCATTATTTCAAGGAGAGGTTCTCTACTGGTGAGATCAGTTTGGCTTATGTGTCCACACAAGATAATGTTGTAGACCTTTTCACAAAGGCTCTACCTAGGGAGAAGTTTGAAGGTTTTGCAAAGCTTTGGCCTCAGTTCCTTTTGTGGATTGATCTCTTTCCTCATAGTAATCCTTATTCATGAGTGTCAGCTTCTTCTTCACCACATCACTCCTAGGGGGAATTTGTTAATATATTTCAGTAGTGATGTGTGTGAACTCACTTAGTGCCGCTAGTGCACTTTTTTTCCTCTTAGAAGTTTTTTTTTGCTAGCTTGTATATACACCTATAACCCTAACAAGTAACTTATTGTTTGTACATTCACTTAGTAATACAATTTGTATTGTGTTGTGCTCCAAGCTTTGACTTCTTCCTTGTGTTGTGCATGTGCTTCCATAGACCTCAGACTCCAACATCCATTATCTTGTATTTCAAGACAAGTGGCTCCACACTTAAAAAGTGGGCATATTTTAATAAAGTAAGTCTATGATCTAAGGGTACAGACACTTTATACAGATTTGAAATCGGACACCGTTTGGTCAGCCATGTGTATGACCAAATATGTTGAGACTAAACTTACGTGGCAAGTCATGTGCTCTTGTAAACAACTGATCCACTTAGTTTAATGGTTAAGTCTCAAGGGTGTGAAGGAGGAGGCCTTGGGTTCAATCCCCATTGGGTACATGGAGAGAGTATTTTTCCAAAAGATATAGAGCCTTCTATAAGCATCCACTTGAGTTAACTCGGACACTTGGCACACATGCAATTACATGGCCGACACGTGGATGGTTAGAATCCACCTACCCAAGAAGGTAGTCCTCGGAGAGAACTATACATATAAGCATAAGGTTGGGAGGAGAGTCATCTCTCTAGCATTTGGTGGATGTAATCTTGCACTGCTTAGTTTTCATGGAAACCTTGGGGGTTCATCATCTTCTCCAAAGTACCTATGCTTTTATGCTCATGCATCGAACTTGTACTTATGCTTCTATGCTCACGCATCACACTTGAGATTTCACGCCTTACATCTTTTTCCTCGCGTAACTTGTGAAACAAAAAAAAAAAGAGTTTTTCTTTATTCTGTGCACGAAATTAGTAAGAATCGAACTTGACTTACCAGTATGCAAGGGCATTTTGCTATCCATGAATACCTTATCTATTCATTAGGGATGCGAGATTCATATTAACTTATCTACATGTTGCCTAATTTCGACTTTGACTATAGCCACAAGAGTAGCCGCATCTTCGAAGTCTCGCCCGAGCTCAGGTGGATGAATGCTTTTCTTTAATCGGATGTTTAGCAATTCACAAGCAAAATGGTCTACCTCACGCGTGGGCATACAAAAAGCTGATTTCGAACCCAGGCCCATCCAAGTATGACCCTGATTTTAGAGCCTTAGACAGCTCATCCATTTGCTCTACAAATGTTATAGATATTCATCATAAATAAAACTCATTAAATTCCTAAACCCGTGTGGTTTATATAGTGAAAGAAAAGATTTGCTCCCGTTTTGGCAGTTTTGATCCCGTGATCTATGTTTATTTTCACTCTGAAATTTTAATGGAGCATGTTTTGGGAGCAAGGCACATAAATATGATGATACGTTGTGCATCCGGAAGGTAAAACACAAAACAAAGCTCCTTGTAGATCTGCAAGAGGATTTGAACTCATGCCTTCCAAATGAGATTCAATTGAGCTATCCATTAGAATTGTAACATGCACATTAGTACTATATGTAATCAGAATAATTATACATAGATCCTTGATACTTTGTCCTTTTGGTGCTATAAAAGCAAACTTACTATGGGATTCAAACCTATGTTCGGCTTATCCACAATGCCTTTTTGCTCTTGGTTTGTTAAGTTTTAGACCTCTTGCTTATGGTATAAATCACAACATGTCCTTTTTGAGATTGGATGCAAGGATCGAACTGATGGCATGCCAATAAAAGAGATGGCTTTTGAACTCGAGTCACAGGGCAAGGATATGAAGGTTTCTTCTAAGCAAAACATGTTGCTTACCGAGTGGAGGAACATGGGATTGAACTCACCATCTCACAACAAATCAGCGCCCAAGCCATCCATGAATGCAATGTCTTTATTATTTACAATATTCTTCAAAATTTTTATAAGGCATGTGATATTGAAACCCCTATCATCCATGGACTCGGATGCTATGCTAGAGGCAACAAGGGAAGTTTCTCTCTGCATCAAGGTCAAAAGAGGACTTCATTTCTTCAAAGATTAAAATCAAGCCATTTACTTATTATAAATGCTTGGAGAAGGAAAGGACATGTGAAAGCAAGGGTCTTCCAGGTGGAGAGTGGTTCTTCTCATGGACAATGGAAGGATGTAGCTTGATTTGGAAATAAGTATTTTCCAATTGATGACTGTTGTCAATTCATGCTTGATCTTGTTTTCATTACCTTGCACTTTATCTTAAGAAAAGTTGAAGTAGAGCAAAGACTTGCATAGATTAAAATTAAAATCTAGTCTAAGGTGATGAAACTCGCTTATTATTTCAAGCATGAGAAGCATTAGAAGCACTTGATGCATAACATGGAAACATGAGTTCATGCATGAAAATGAAAGATTATTTGTGCATATCTCTTCTTTCCAAAAGAATGTTTCAGAGACACACAAAATTTTTTATTGCTTAAAAAAGATATTTGATGCACTTGCTTGAAAAAGATATTTGATGCACTTGAGTTTGTGCACATGCATGGTTATATCTTTTTGAAATTTAGCAAGTAGAATGTTTGTGCATGGATGCACACATAGCAAGCTCCAAAACTGCTTGAAGTAAAGTTAGGTTATAAAAAGGAACAAAATTATTAAACATAACTGTAGGTTAAAGAAAGTAAACATCTTTAGGATATAGATATTTATTCAAGAAATTTATCTAGAAAATATTTTTTTGGCATGCTAAAGTCTAGAAAAGGATGGGATACCTAACCCTAAAGGTGGTTGTTTACCATGTACGAGGAGCAAAGCATTAGCTTTCTTGAAACTCCAGTAAGGATGCACTAATTCACATTGAAAATCATATCTTTTGGACAAGCTATTTATAAAGACCAATCACTAAGGTCTTCCAAGATATGGTAAGCTATCACTTCTAGAAAAGGACCCAGATGATTCTTAAGTGATAAAGAAGATGATGAAATGTTCATAGTACATTTACTATACATTGGTTCAATCATCAAAACATGCTTGTACTTTAAACTATGCAATCAAAGTGGATTGTCGAATTATGTTTAAAGTACTCTAGTAACATCACATGATTGAACAATGATGATAATGTTTTCAAACTTCAAGAAAAGTAATGTTCATCACATACAAATAAAAGTTCAAGTTAAAGCTTCCATCAAGAAATGGGAAAACATGCCTTAAGATGATCCTTTCATTTGATATTCAAGACATGAACACCATTCTAGTAATAAAGCTTTGAAAGTCTTGTCCAAAAGTCAAGAATTTCTTCCCAAAATCACAGACGTGCAATGGATTCCATGATGAATCATTTTCTTAGATTATTTGATTCCTTATAAGGAATCTCAAGTATTGGAAGAATAAATTGCTCCCTAGTAGTGAGCACAAAATTCTTCAATCTCATTAGACAACAAGTAGTTCCCAAGAAGTCCCAAACCACCGATAGTGCTACTTAAGTCCAATGATTGGTATAACCTAAAGGTGTATCAATATTGATGAGATTCTTCGATTTAGTAAATCCTATAGGTAAGCTATAAAGCTTTAGAAAATTTTGAGAGATCTTAACAATAAAGACTAAGTCTTTATTTCATCGCACGATTAACAAGATTTGATCAAACTTGGCAAGGTTTTACTAAGAACTTGAGATTGGAACTACTTTGAAGTTTTCCCGAGTATTAGCAATCAAACTCCTTTTTGAAAAAATTTCACTCAAAATTCATTTATCTAATGGAAAGCATGAAATAAATAGCTGTTCCAATTCTGAATAGAGTGAAACATCCCAAGTATGTAGTTTGCAATCGTGTCGATGATAATTAAGTCTGTGGAAGGTACAACATAAAGTTTACCTATTCTTAAAGGGATTTCTTAAAGGTGAAATCCAAAAAGCATGAGCGTATGCTTAGATTTAAGCAATAGAGAGATTCCTATAAAGTCTTGGTCGGGATAGCTACTTAAAGCTTCAATAAGAAAGGAATCTAACGACAAGAAGTAAACAACTCTGGTCACTACAAATTGGCCAAGTATAACCAATTGAACTTCAATTTGAAAAATATAAGAACTTGGAATAAGAATCAGTTTTCTATTGAAAAACCTAGCAAAGAAGGATGGTTGTTCCATCCAAAGGCTTCAAGTTTCCAAGGTAAAAGCACAAGATCATGAAACGATCATGTGAAGGAATAAAAAAACCTAGCATATCAAGTTAGATATAATACCTAAAACTTCAAAATTCTTTTAAAGAATTGAATCGATAAGGTACTCTATAAAGATATGTTTAGACTTAAAGATAAGTATCACTCACACGGCAATGTGAATATAAAATAGGGTGGTACAGGACACTAGACTTTATACTCAAATTGATTGATGTAGGAAAAATGGTATGGGACATCAGACCATGAAATGATAATTATGTTTTAGTCCTAGAATGGATCTTGAAGTTAGATTTGATCATCAAGGGAATTAAAACTTCAAAGGAGAAGTTTAAAATTCAAGGAGGATAAAAGCATGATCTCAAGATGCTTCAAGATCAAGTAAGTATGAAGATATAGAGTAGATAACTTCCAAGATATTCTTTTTTTATAAATAGACTTCTACTCATATTTGGTTGACCATTCTTTCCCTTGTTCTTGCTCCTTCCATATTGGTGATTCTTTCCTTGGTAAGAGTCACGAACATTAAATGCATCTCCACTCTAGGTGCCAACCATAGATTTTCTATGAATCTCCTCACTCAAGAGTGCTCCCCATATGTCATCATAGACCAGTTTAACACCAAGTGCACTATTGCTAATAGCTATGCAAAATGTATCCCATGATGATGGCAAGGTGCATAACAACAAGATTGCTTTCATTTCATTATCCATATCCATTTTTTGAGACTATAACTGCGATTATATAGCATCAAACTCACTTAGATTAGCAACAACACTATCTGTGTCCTTCATGCAAAGGTCATATAAAATTCTCACTAGATACACTTTATTTGATGCCGTCTCTTTTTCATATGTATTGCATAACTTCTTCCAAAGCTCCTCTACACTTTCACAGTCTAATACTGTAAAGTAAACATTATCTGCAAAATGCAATTGAATGGTAGACTTGACCATTTCATTTAGATCATCCCAATCATCTTCATCCATGTCACTTGGCTTCTTCGAGATTCCATTTACTGGCTTCCTTGGCCTCCTTTGAATCGGCACATCTTTATTCTGATTCTTCCATAGAGCAAAGTTTGTGCCATCAAATTTTTGGATCTCAAAATGGTCTTTGCCCTACAAGCTATAGGTCCTCCTTGAAACAGTGGCACTAGAAGCTGATCCACTAGATGTGCCTGAGACATTTGATGCCATAATGGTAGAGAATTGAATAGAATGATAATGGAGCTAGAAGAGTACAAAGACCACTAGGCTCAAAGAAGGATAACCAAGTGTCAAGTTCTAGAAGAGAATTCAGTAGTCTTCCTAGAAAAATGAATTAATGAACAATAATGACCAACCAAAGCGATTATCTGAGAATAAATGTGCTCACACTAGTAAGTGTATCTAGGAATAAAATCGACCAATGTATAGTTGACAAAATCAAAAATTTGGAAAAATTTGGCCAGAGTATCCTATGCAAAATGAGCATATGACAAGTGTCAAAATCTCATAAAATTGCAAGTACTGACATGTTTACTTGCATAGTGAATCACTGACTCCACTACATATAATCAGTTACCCAAAAGAAGCCAACTAGGCTTATCGTGCACCTATGAACAACCGTCATATACTTGCTATGGCAAGGTTGCGTAAGTCTTCCACCTGCATCACTAAAGCGACCCCAACATCTAAGTGTCTCCCAACTAAGAAAACCTCACCACACCCTCTTTATCAAATGTAAAATTCTTTATGAAAAAACCTAACTTCTATATCAATGATCATATGGACGTATATAAGCGGTATCCATAGAAGCGTACATAGTGTGTATGTGCTCAATATATGTAGTAAAATGGCATTGAAAAGCTGAATTCATTACCCAAACACTAGCCAACAACACTTGCATGTCTCTGTCAACTCTGTTCTTTAGGCTCAAAAACTTGCATAGACTTGTGGTGGCTAGTCCCACCACAACTAAAACCTTTCAAGAAACCTGTAGATTAACCAATGTGGCCAAAAAAATAGTCCAAAAAGTGAAAAATTATTCTAAAAGAAGTGCAAAGAACACTCTTCTTGATGTTCTTGGACCTCTCTGTAGAGAACTATGCACAAAAGTACTCCAAAATGGCTCCATAAATCACCCCAAAAATGCTTCAAAAATTGTTTGTGAAAGCAAAGAATGAAGCTTTGAGGGCCCAAAACTTATTGAAGATAATGTGAAGCTTAGTCTTTCCACTTCTTCAAGCACCACAAGACTGTAGCTTAGTGGCAAGAGATTGTCATGGTTAAGCGAACTCGTGGGGTGGGGGGGGGAGTATTGGGATGGGTGACCTTCTGAGAAGTAGTAGGAACCTCCATCTTCCTTGATTGTTGAGGTCCTCCCTCACACATAGCCAAAGTCACCAATGATGACTGTGATGACTCAGATGATAAGGTATGCCAAGGTCTATGCCTTGGTCTTTGCCTTAGTCGAAAGCCTTGGGTGGGTGGGCAAGTGCTTGTTTCGCTCGTACAAAAGGAACACAACTTTTGCATCAAGACACTCTGATATCAGTGAATTATTTCGATGGCAATGCAGCACAGTGTGATCTCCTTCTTGAGAGCTTCATGATAATATCCTCGCAATAGAAAACCAAACTCCAAGCACCGCACACGATACTCTGCATAAAGGCTATATAATACATAGAAAAAAAGACACAATACACAGGGAGCACAAACACAGACTTCTTAGGTGTTACAAATGCAGTCGAACTTACAGTCTGTGACTGACCAGGCCATCATATATTTTTATTAAAGAATATATACAAAAATTTTCGGTGGCCATTTGCCCTTTCACATGGATAGTAATGATAATAGCAATCATGTGAACCACCACTTGGGTTGTTAGTATGGAGCAAGAGGTGAGAATAGAGGGTATAGTCATGTGGTTGGCAGGAGAAATTTTGGTATCTCTCACGCATGCAATGGTTATTCATCATCATTGGGATTTGTGTGTAGGTGCTCTGAGCAAAAGAAACACACCCAAGAGGTCATTGAGAGGAGTTTAATTTGAAGATGGTTTGTTAGATGAATTCCAGAAGACTAGAGGGTTTGTTATGTGAAGAGATGGATAGGTATGTGCTTGAAGATGAAGAGGTGTTGCAAAATCCTTGATCTACACCAGCCAAATGAACTCCAGGAGTATGTGGTGGGCCCTTTTAGCTTGCCAATGGATGTATTAGACACCCTATGTACCCTGGAAGATCACTCTCAAAAAGATAGATCAAAACAGATAAGTTGGAGTTAGCTCAGAGGTGAAGAACTTGCTATTTTGGTTCATACACCTATCCAGTGTTTTGCATAATTCTATAAGCACAGCAGAAATTAGCTTAATTCCTTTTGGGGAAGTCTAGTTAACTTAAAGAGCTAACTTTCAAGAGTAATCTCATAAAAAATAATGAACCACACACTGAGAATGATGTTTAACAAGTGATGACATCATCCCGATTTTCACGGGCTGCTACAGTAATGAGGCTAGGGAGCACAAAAATAAACATAACTCAAGATTTAAGCATCCAATGATTATGAAAATTTGTATTATTATACTATACAGTATGCTGAATCCAAGAAGTTTTAAATCATTGAATTT
Source organism: Ceratopteris richardii (assembly GCA_020310875.1). Lineage (NCBI taxonomy): Eukaryota > Viridiplantae > Streptophyta > Polypodiopsida > Polypodiales > Pteridaceae > Ceratopteris > Ceratopteris richardii. Next base: position 208,854,161 of record CM035407.1, on the reverse strand, counting down.
GGGTAAGTACACACTGAGAAACAACTCTTACAAGATGAGTAAAAAAGTCGGGTACCTGACAGAGAAGTGAAAATGAACAGAGAGGGTTGACTTCAACTAAACATAACTGAAGACTGAAAAACCCAAATGAAATGAAAATTTGTGAGCACATAGTAGACCTATAGAGCTAACTTTACCAAGTTAAGTCATGCAAAATGATGCACCAAGATCAGAGAAACCATCTTTGCAATCTGACTGCGAAAACTGAGAGATATGGCAGTGAGTAGTACACTTCACAAGAACATGGAAATATGAACTCAAATCATCATGAAAATGAAAGTATATTGATTTTACAACATGATGGACTTACTGATACATATGTGTGCATTGAAATCACACCTTGATATGGCATAAAGCTCATCTCTTCGAGGTCTTCTCTGAGGTCTCTCTAACCATGACTAAAGCTGCCATCTATTTATAGTTGAGCTTGGGAGGCTTACTTCCCTCAATCACTCTCCGGTCAATTAGTGATTGATTTGATTCTCTATTTACCACAAATCAAGAATTCGTGGCTCCTCTTTCCCTTGCTCCTCTTTCCCTTTTTGATCAAGTGGACTCAACCACTTAAGATTCTTTCACTTTTACATTAAGTAAAGTCTTCAAAAGTTACAAGAGGTAGTTCACAAGTGAACTTTACATTGTCTTCATTTTAAGGCTTCTTCTTTGAATTTGTGGGACTCAAGCCAATACTTAAGCTTTTCATAGACTTGCTCCAATAGCTCTCCCTCAAGCCAAGTATGCTTGAGGTCTTCAATCTTCCAAGATTACCTGCAAACCTATCATAGCCTTGAATTTGCAAAGCTTTGTACCATCCAATGCTTTGGTTAGAATATCTGCACATTGTTGATGAGTGAACACATATGATATTTGAATCTCTTTGCTTAGAACCTTCTCTCGTACATAGTGATAATGAATTTCAATATGTTTAGTCCTTGCATGAAAAATAGGATTAGAAGCCAAATGAATAGAACTCATATTATCACCAAAAATAATTGGAGAAACTCCAATCCAAGATCTGTGAATAATGTCTTCATCCACATAGCTTCCTGAGTAGCTATGGCAAGACCTCTGTACTCAGCCTCTGTGGAAGAAAGAGCAATTGTAGCTTGCTTCTTGGATGACCATGAAATAAGCTTTGAACCTGGAATCCTCTTTGTTTGAGTCTTTTGTGTAGTTATTGAAGTCTCTCCTTCCTTTGTCGCCTGCATGATAGTTTGAATGATTGTAGTTGTTGTAATTTCCATGGTAGTTGTTGAACCTTCCCCTTGAGTAGCCATAACTTCCGCTATTGTATCCTCTTCCTCTTTGATTCCTGGAATTCCTAAAGCAATTTTCAGTTGTATGATTAGTTAGTCCACAAATAGAGCATGGGTTGGAGTCTTGGGATCTCCCCCTGCCTTGTCTACCTCCTCTTCCTCTACCTCTTCCATGTCTTCCTCTACCTACATAGTTAACTTGATATGTACCTGCTTCATCATCCACTTTCTTTGCCTTTCCTTTGTTATCTTTGGACTTGCTTTTATCAGTGTATAAAGCTGAAGATTGATTACCTTTAGAGCTTTCTCCATTTTTTATAAGCTTTGCCTCTTGAGTGAGTAATTATCCAATGAGTGTATTGAAATCAGGTACATGCATGTCCATGTATAAATCTATAGCTGTGGTGAATGCTTCCCACTTGTCATCTGCTTTCAATCCATTGATGACATGCCTTACAATTTGCTCTTCTTCTATTACCTCTCCAATGCTTCCCATCTGATCCGCTATGTCCTTGAGCTTTGTGACAAAATCAGTCACATTTTGTTTGGGAGCCTTCTTGAGAGTTGTGAAATCCAGCCATAGTTGATGCTTCCTAGCTTTAGTACTTGAAGAGAAAGAAGCTTCAAGTGCATCCCACACTTTCCAAGATGTCTTACAACTTCTAATGTGAGGCAACAAAAAATCTGAGATAGAGTTGAGGAGATAAGACCTTGCAAGTGCATCCTTGGAGCACCATGTGCTCAATCTTTCTTACTTTTCTTGTGTTGGTTGACTTTTGTTCCTGAAACTTGGCATAACTTCATCTCCAACCACATAACCATATAAACTTCTACCTTGGAGATAAGCGTCCATTCTTAATGACCAAGCTGAGAAGTTACCGCTATCCAATTTGTCAATTGATGAAGGAAATCCATCTGCCATCCTTGCTCTGATACCACTGTGAAGAGATGGATAGGTATGTGCTTGAAGATGAAGAGGTGTTGCAAAATCCTTGATCTACACCAGCCAAATGAACTCCAGGAGTATGTGGTGGGACCTTTTAGCTTGCCAATGGATGTATTAGACACCCTATGTACCTTGGAAGATCACTCTCAAAAAGATAGATCAAAACAGATAAGTTGGAGTTAGCTCAGAGGTGAAGAACTTTCTATTTTGGTTCATATACCTATCCAGTGTTTTGCATAATTCTCTGAGCAAAGCAAAAGTTAGCTTAATTCCTTTTGGGAAGTCTAGCTAACTTAAAGAGATAACTTTCAAGAGTAATATCATAAAAAATAATGAACCACACATTGAGAATGATGTTTAACAAGTGATGACATCATCTCGATTTTTACGGGCTGTTATAGTAATGAGACTAGTGAGTAGCAAAATAAACATAAATAAAGATTTAAGCAATCAATGATTATGAAAAATTTGTATGCTTATACTACACAGTATGATGAATCCAACAAGATTCAAATCATTGAATTTGGGTAAGTACACACTGCGAAACAGCTCTTACAAGATGAGTAAAAAAGTCGGGTACCTCACAAAGAAGTGAAAATGAACAGACAGGGTTGAATTCAATTGAACAAAACTGAAGATTGAAACACCCAAATGAAATTAAACTTTTTGAGAATATAGTAGACCTATAGAGGTAACTTTACCAAGTTAAATCACGGAAAATGATGCACCAAGCTCAGAGAAACCATCTCTGCAATCTGAAAATTGAGAGATATGGCAGTGAGTAGTACACTTCACAAGAACATGGAAATATGAACTCAAATGATCATGAAAATCAAAGTATATTGATTTTACAACACAATGGACTATATGGCATGAAGCTCAGCTCTTTGAGGTCTTCTTTGAGGTCTCTCTAACCACGACTAAAGCTGCCATCTATCTATAGTTGAGCTTGGGAGGCTAACTTCCCTCAATCACTCTCCAATCAATTACTGATTGATTTGATTCTCTATCTACCACAAATCATGAATTCGTGGCTTCCTCTTTCCCTTTTTGATCAAGTGGACTCAACCACTTAAGATTCTTTCACTTTTACATTAAGTAAAGTCTTCAAAAGTTACAAGAGGTAGTTCACAAGTGAACTTTACATTGTCTTCATTTTAAGGCTTCTTCTTTGAATTTGTGGGACTCAAGCCAATACTTAAGCTTGTCATAGACTTTCTCCAACATGTTAGAGGGCTTGATAAATCCATAAAGATTGAGGTTAGATAGAATGCTCCTAAGACATTAGAAGAAACTACCAAGTATGCCCAACTTTATAAAGACCATAGTCATACAACTATGTATACATACCAAAATCTTAGACCTACACAAGTAACTAAATTCAAGAAATAGGTAATCCTAGGTAAATGCAAATTCATGGTTATAAGAAAACAAAAGGGCCTAGACTTAGTACTATTCAATTTGAGTGGGCCAAAAAGGAAAATGTATGCTTAAGGTGTTTATCTCCTAACCACTCTTAGTGATTAAGATACATACCATGCTCTATATATGTGACTTCTAGTCTAAGAAGTATGTTAGCTTTCGTAAATCACATCTCTTGAATTCTTCCTTCATTTGATGCTTGATCTTCCTTATGCCTTCAATATCTTTATCTGTTAGAATGATGCCATCCAAATATACATAGAGATATATGAATTCTCCATGTGCTCCTTTGATAAATAAGGAAGGATCTACCTTGCTTACTACAAATCCTTTGTCTTGTAGATAAGTAACTAGTCTATGATTTGAAGCTCTTGGAGCTTGCTTTAGCCCATATAAAGATCTTTCTAATCTGGTAAAAAACTCAAGATATTTTGAGTCTTCAAAACCATGAGGTTGAGGTATATATAACTCTTTTGAGATCCATTCATTCAAGATAGCATTCTTGAAATCCATCTGGTATATCCTCCAATTCTTGGCACTTGCAATACTCATGAGTATTATGAATATAGGCATCTTTGACATAGGACAAAAGGTCTCCTCATTATCAATGTTTTGAGCATGAGCATACCCCCTGGTTACTATTCTAGCCTTGTATCTATTTATGATTCCATTATAGTTCTTTTTTATTTTCTAGATCTGTCCGGATCCAATGATCTTTGTAGTTGAGGTCTTGAGAAATAGATCCTAGGTGTTGTTCTATTGTAATGCTTCAAACATTTCTTCCATAGCGTGCTTCAATTTTGGCTTCTTATTGCCTTTGTCATATACTACATCATGACTTAAAATGGGCCTTGTCATGTTAGGATTGTATAGCCTATAACCCTTTTGACTTAGGTCATAGCCTATGAACACACATTTCTCTACCTTGGGATCTAGTTTACCTCTACATAAGGTGTCATCCCCACCAGTGATTTTGATTGTAATCTATTTATGAGATATGTCACTAGGTTTGCCCATAGTAAATTAGGAAACTTCTTCACATTAAGCATTGACCTAGTTGTTTATCCTCTTCAATGTTCTAAATGTTTGATTTTCTATAAGAGCAAGATATTTCTTGAAATACGAAAACACTTTATTTATACGATTCATGAAATATAATATAGTCCTACAACCATCAATGAAAGATGCAGAGTACCTTGACCCTAATATAGATGGAACCTTGTGTGGTCCCCAAATATCAGTGTGGACAAGCGCCAATATGACTCCATGTATGTATCCTTTTTTTGTGAAAGGTCGCCTATGAGACTTGCCAAATTGGCATGCACTGCATTTTCAAATCATGTGTTTCTTTGTGATATTTCGTAGTCCAAGTACACTTCGATCTCTGATATATATATAGATATTTAAGATGTAATCTCCAATGTGAGCAAACCTTTTTTGCCAAACTTCTAACTCTAATAGCCTTTGTGTACCATATTTGAGCAATTTATGTTCCTTATGTCTTGGAGGTCAAAGGTGAATAGTCTACCTACCTTTTCTTCTTTTGGAATCTTCTTCACTCTTGAAATGGATCTTCCACAAGGCTCCATACTTTGTAAATCTCTCATGCAATGATTTCTCCATAATCTATCCTACACTTACCAAATTTTTTATGATGCTAGGTACATAGAGAAATCTTCTCAAAGTTCATATTATCATTTAATGCCTTCACATATCCAATCTTCTCTATAGGGTGCCTTGTGTCATCTCTTGTTCGCACTTCATGCTTATTCTTGGGGTCTACCAAATCTCATAGTAGTGCTACTTTCCTTGTTACATGATTCGAACATCTAAAATCAATATAGAATACATGTTCATCTGATTTACCGTCTTTCATTATCATGTTCATGAGCAGAAGTTAATCCTCTTGGAATTGTTTATCAATATAATTTTTTTAGTCCCTTCTTCCTTTGCATCCTCCTTGAAAATTGTTGTTGAATTTATTATTTCCATTTTATCCATAGTTGTTGTATCTACCTCTAGGAGCTCCATGATTTCCTTTATTATATCCTCTTCCTTCTTGGTTCCTTACATTCTTGAAGCAATGTTCAATGATATGATTTGAGAGTCTAGATATGGCATAGGGTGAGAAGCTTTGAGATCTCCCCCTACCTTGTCTACCTGTTCTGCCTCTTCCTCTTGAACTTCCACTCTATCTACAAAGTTATCTTGGGAGGTACTTACTTCTTCATTAGACTTCTTCCCTTTCCCTTTTGCATCTTTAGTTCTACCACCCTATTTGCTACACATGGTGCACCATATTCCACTTTTGATGCCACTTCCATAAAGTTCTTGTAGCTCCTATCGAAGCTATGCCAACTCTTTTGCCTAGGCCTCCTCTTCGTTTCGTAGACTTAAGGCTTCAATTTCATGCCTTCATTGTGTTAGTGCACTCTCTTCTTATGTGTTCCTTCAATTTCTCAAGATCCTTCCTCAATTGTGTTCCTAGGCCTTCAGGTTATTTGGGTATGGTAGGCTAGAAGAGCTAGCTCCATATTGGTGTGTAATTTGATCCAACCTTGTTGTTGTGGTAATGAATTTGTCAATTGTTGTTATCGAGATCACCAATTCCTTGATCTTGCACTCTGGATATTGGAAGTGGTTTAGCAAGCCACTTTTTGAAAAAAAAAAATGTGGAGAACCCGGTAGTTTAGCCATAAGTGCTCTGGCTCTAGTAACAAATTCATGAAATGTATCCCTTGTACTTAGTCATAAGTTCTCTAATTATTCAATGAGGTTTTTTGTTGTATTTCCTCATTGGATTGTGCTTTGAAGGCATCCTTCTTTAAGTCCCAAGTAGCAAAAGGGTTGTCAGCAAATTGGCTAAACAATTTATTTGCTAGACCTTCCAAGTGCATTTTTCTTCTCCATTTTCAACCATAAGAACTACTTTTCTCTTCATTTCTTGGTTGTCATATGATTCTCCTATCTTGGCTTCTCTCTTGGGTTTCATTTCTATGAGCTTTTTACTTTCTACCTCATGTTATGTTTAGGAGGCTCAAATTCATTTGATTTTTTATTTCTATAGAAAATACTCATTATCAAGTTCCTCAACTTCCTATAGGGGATACATATGATTTATAGGATCCCTTTTATAATACTTATCATGAATCTCTATCAAGAACTCATCTTTAGTTTCAAACCTAGGTTCCATGTGAATGTGAACCAAGCCATCGTCATCTAAAATTTCATGTTTGGTTTGCTCTTTTTTATTTCCTCAATAACTGATATCTTGAACAACCCTTTATCATCACAATGTTTTGTCAAGGTATTATCATCAACGAAAATGACATGGCATCTAGGTTTGCTTTTATTGTTAAACCTATGATGAATATACATAAATCTTCAATAGATCTACATTGTATCACCAAATCTGTGGGATCTCTTTGTATCAATATTCTTTCTTCTTTGTGAGCTTGCCTACAAGCCCATTACTTCACATCTTCATCCATCTAGGACTTTGTTTATGATGATTTATCTGAAGGGAAAGCATCTCCATCTTTGTATGCATTATTCTATAGGATAAAAGGGATATATCAATGCTCAAATGTATGGTGATTGATTCTAGTAGTAATATAAAGCATTGCTACCAATCTTGATCCACTTTCAAATGATGCATAAACTTTCTACCTAGAATCATCTCATAGTTGCTTGCTTGGTAAAAGTCCATTCCATAAGTGTTTAGTTTTACATTCTCTAGCAAACTAATGGGTCTCTCAATGTATCCATCGGCTAATTGTAGTTTTAGATGAGTAGGTCATAGTGCATGTTTCCCTAGCTTCTGCCATAGGGATTTGGTGGCTATTGCTACACCTGCTCCACTATCTAAAAGAGCTTTTTTTTTCTACCCATAAAAGAACATAGGTAGGCACATGTTGTCTTCATTCTTTCACTATAATTCCTACCTTGAAAATTGGCAAACATGTTTCTAAAGATTTAGTTTGAACAGAGTTTGGATCCACATGTTTTTCCATCTTTTTCCATAAGTGTGGGTTTGCACACACAACTTTTTCTATCATCAAGGTGCATTTAACTTGAGTATTCTTTAAAAACTCAATACTACTCTTTGTGGTGTTGGCTATTGGAAATCTAATAGAAGTTGCCTTTTTCACTATTGACTCGCATTCATAACCTTTTATGTATTGTGACAACTCTAATAAATCTTTTATCTTCTTCTTCTTCTAGAGAGATATATCCATGATGCACCTTCATTTCCACATTCATCTAATAGTGCAACTCTCTATTATCTTGGATCTCTTATAGGGTTTGCTCTTGATTATCTTTCTATTCCTTTTTCAACCTTGCCTCTTGTACTAGGCTCCAGAAGTACTTTGGCCAATTATCTTGTACCTCACGTATGATTGAACTAATATCTTATTCCTTGTCAACCATATCATTGGCCACTTCAATGATGGGTTCTTGGTCAAAAGATTCAACGAAACCTAGCACTACTTGAATCTCTATGTGTTTTTCAAAGATGCACTCTCTTTGCAAGGTTCTTGACAAGGTACTTGCATTTCCTAATCCATCACCGAAGTGAGAATTAGTTTCTAAACCACAATCATGGGTGTGCACTCCCTAAGTAGGCTAGCTTCTTCAAGGATTTTCTAAGACAACTATATGAATTTGTTACACATACTAAGCCTCTGTTTTTCTAGCTAAGCATCAAGATAATATCTATGAGTTTCCACACTAGGTTCACTCTTTACCCAAGCATCATAAGCTTTTGACATCATTTTTATCAAAGTTCCTATTGGAGTTAGACATCTGCGGAAGCACACGAACATCACAAGGAAGAAGAAGAAGCTTGGAGCACAACACACAATACTCAATGTATTACAACTAGAATGTACAAAGATAAGTAGCCCGTTAGGGAAATAGGTGTATATACAATCCGGGGGAAAAAAACCTCTTAAAGGGGGAAAAAAGTACCTTCGGAGTCCTAGTGTGTTCACACACATCACTACCTAAATATATCAACAAATCCCCTAGAACATAAACCACAATGATTAGAAGTATATCATTAGCACGCTTAACATATAAGGTGCTTTTAGTTGGACTGTTCTCAAAACCATGTGCAATCAGATAGGCATGTATCTTCTCATACAAAGCACGTGGTGCTTGCTTTAAACCATATAATGCCTTCTTTAACTTGCATACCTAGTTTTCATGCCCTTTTTGCACAAAGCCACAGGGATAAAAAACATACACTTCTTCATGCAAGTCACCATTCAAAAATGTTGTTTTAATGTCCAACTGATGTACATTCGAACCATGATGGGCCGCAAGTGCATTGATGCTCCGAACAGTAGTCATACGTCATGTAGGTGCAAAGGTCTCATCAAAATCAATGCCTCTTTCTTGTGCATAACCCTTTGCAACAAGCCTAAACTTATACCTGTCAATTGTTCCATCAGGCTTATGCTTCTGCTTGTATACTCACTAAGTGCTAATGGCCTTCTTGCTAGGAGGCAATTCACATAAAGACCAGGTACCATTTTTCATGATAGCATCATATTCAGATTGCATTGCAGCCATCCAATGTTTAAAACTTTGTGCTTCATCAAATGAAACTAGCTTAGTCTCATCACAGAGACTAGATGCAGCCATAGCATAGCAATATGATCCAAAAGAGGCACTATGAGAGCCTCAATGAGTATGATATGATAGAGGTGCATCTAATTTACTATCACGCAAAGTCTGTACAAGCCATTTTGGCATAGTTTTTGCCTCCTCAATATCAGCTCTCTCATCAACGAGTGCATCATGTAAATTTGCATCAGAAATGGGATGATATGCATCATCACATGAAACTTGCAAAGGCTGAGAAGTTTCCTCATTAGAACCAACACTAGACTGTCCACCTATAAAAAGAGGCAGCAAAGTATCATACATGTCTTTGGAGCTAACAGATGTCTCCTTAGTACATGAAAGCAATGGCTGAATAGCATCTTCCACAAAAACAACATCACGGCTAACCAGAATGCGTTTAGTCTGTGGATGATACAGACGATAGCCTTTACTTTCATAACTGTACCCAAAGAAAATACATTTTACTCCTTTATCATCCAATCTTCTGTGATGTTGTTCAGGCACTAATGCATATGCGAAACAACCAAAAACACGCAGATGAGCAACATATGGCTTGCGATCATGCCAAGCTTCATATGGAGTAGTAGATTGCAGTGCTTTAGTGGGACACCTATTAAGTAAATATGATGCACACATGACAACATCAAGCTAGAAACTATGTGGTAAAGCCTGACTCTTTACCATACACCTCGCCATCTCCATGAGTGACCTGTTCTTTCTTTCAGCAACTCCATTCTAATGAGGTGTATACGGCACTATACACTGGTGTTTTATCTCAAGTTCAACTGGAAAAGTCATCAATGAAAGTCACGAAGTAGAGATAATTTCCAAAAGAAGGTGTCTGCATAGGACCACAGACATCACTATGTACAAGCTGCAATATCTGAGTAGCCCGAAGTGAACCATCTTTTGGAAAGGAAGAACGCTTCATTTTGCCCAAAATACAGCCTTCACAAACATGTTTTCCAGTTGCCTCAAGTTTGGGCAAAGAGGACACCATTTGAGATTTCTGCAGGCATAGCAAACTAACAAAATTCAGATGACCAAAGCATGCATGCCAAAGCTTTGCATCTAACATAGCCTGAGAATCATGTACTGCACATGCCGAATCATTTATAGATCTTTCATAGTCTATGAGCTCATACAACCCACGACATAAAATTCCAAAAGCACTAATCACATCACCATTTGAGCGATCATGAACTGTACATCTGTCATCAATAAATTTCACAACCAAGCCAATCTTGGCTAGTGCAGAAACTGATAACAGATTTTTCTTGATCCCTCGCACAAACAAAGAATCTAACAAAGTGAAAGAACTACTAATCAGTAGTAGTCAGAATGATCTTACGAACTCCCATAACAGGATAAGAGGAGTTGTTGGCACATGTGACAGTATTCCCTATAAGGGCAGGCCCGAGTGAAGAGAAGAAACTACGCTACGAGGTAATATTTTTGGTCGCCCCACTGTCAAAGTACCAAATATCTGAGTCTACTACAAACATGAACTGCTTATGAGAAGATGGTTCAAAACTGCAAACAGTAGTAAATGCCCATTCTTCTCCTCCACAAGATTAGCAGACTCTGTTTTTGGTGTAGAGGCCTCTGCAACAACCATTCCAACCTCTTTCTCCTTTGGCTCTTTAGCAGCCAGTTTTGGACAATTTTTGCTTTTCTGATTTCTTTTCATCCTTGTCTTCCCTCTTCGATTGTGCAGAATTAGCAGATTTCTACTTACTAGTTGACGAGCTCCATTTTCCTTTGCCCTTCTGACTAGCTAGGAAAGCTTGATTTGCAACACACATAATTGACCTGTTCTACCTCGATTGATCTTCCTAGAATAGAACAAAGACTAACTCCTCAAATGATAAGGCATTTGGATTGCCTTTCATCATCAACCAAAGAGTAGAGACAAAACTCTGATATGAATCAAGAAGACCATTCAGAACGGTCTGCATAAGTGAGATATCTGGTATAACTTCATCAGAAAAAATTAATTGTTCCTTCAAGTCTTTGATCTTTGTTAGAAAACTGTCCATAGAATCACCTTCATTCATGTGCTCACTATCCAACTGTTTTTGGAGGTAAGCAACATGAGCCTCATTCCTAGCTTGGTACACTGTGGTAAGTGTATCCCAAGCATCCTTAGCTATTCTGCAAGAGTGAATGTGAGGAATAATGGCACGTTTGACAGACAAAGCTATCAATGCATGTGCATGGGCATCTCTGCCATCCCAATGATTTTGCTCTGTAGTAGGTGCAGCAGAAATCGAAGATCTTGAACCCTCAATCAAGATCCACCCAAGGTTTCCCCAAGGAATTCAAACTTCTAAGCTATCTCATTAATTTGAAATTTCATTTTGAGAGCTTTCCAATGGTATCTTACACACCTCAATCCAACCTACGGATTGAGAGATACACCCCAATCTCTCTTGGATAGAGTTCTCAAAATGTTGCCTTCTCTCTTAGTATCTTTTCACATTCCAAGTGCCTTTTTTAGAGACCGCTGGGTCAATCCACCTTGTCCAAGTCTACTTCCTAGACTCTGATACCAATGTAGTGAATTATACGAGATTTGAACTCATAACTCCCAACTAGGAGTGTGATGGGCTAACCACACCCCAAAATCCATGGCTAAGGATTACTTATTAATCCTCTCTCTTAGGTGAAGGGGTTTGGAGTGCAGAACAAGAGGAGGAAGGAGGAGATGGAGGGAGAGAGAAGAGAGGAACGACGCGCGGATATGCGTGGGAGCCTCGAAACCCACATAATGATCTCTCTTGAGGCAATGCTCTATATATGATGTATATATATGAATATGGGGGTAAGGTCACATGACCCTTACATCCCCAACAATCTCCCACTTAAGGGTCAATGTGACCATAAGTGGTAACACGTATACAAAGAATGATGTAGGACTATACAATAATGTACAGGAAGAGTCCGGATCTCTACCCATACCAAATCAGCCTACACCAACCGCCTCGAACAAGGTGTATCCATGCACCTCAAACTGCTCTAGACTCATATCAATAAGAGTCGAGCTCATATCTGACTGATGCAAGAACTCATGAAGTTCCTGCAAAGCTCCCACTCGCTCTATGCCTGTGCCAATCATCAAGCGACTAACAACTCCAAGTGCAAATGCTCCAATAGCAACTGCAATGCCTGGTCTCGAGCATAATAACTCGTACATCAGACTCCCGAATGCTGACGAAACCTGTGCTATCCTGGCTAGCCTAAGTATGCCAGCCATGCCTGTATCCAAGGCATCCAAAGCACCATCATCAAGACCAACATGTCCTGAAATATCTGTGTCAACATCTGGCATGAGCGAATCCAAGAATGACTGCATAACTGCTGACTCCTCAACATCCAAATCAGCCATGCTATCAACCAAGGATGTATCTAGCTGTGCATCATGAGAGCTAATATGCTCTACCATACACTGTGTATCATGAGAGCTATCGTGCTCTACCACACCAAGTGTATCATCATGCTCCACATGAGCTGACTGCACAACATCAACACCAAGATCCATCTGATGATCTAACTCTAAGTGAGTATCATCACAATGCTCTACATGAGCATCCACATCATGCTCTAAAGCATCCAACTGATCATCCGAAGTGTGCTCTACATGAGCATCCATATGATCAACAAAATCATGCTCTATATAAGCATCATGAGCATCCAAAACATGCTCTATATATGCATCCATCTGAGCATCTGAATCCTGCCATACATGTGCATCATGAATGTCAATAGACCTATCTGTAGGTAGACAAAATGAGACATGACGAGTCTCACATCGCACATAAGGCTGAACTCCCACTGAGACGAGACTGTCTCTCACATGAAGTACCTGCAGTGGATACCTGTGCCCAATCCTAGCACCTCTGACAAGCGTAAGCTGTCCCAACTGCAACTGAAAATGATGCTCACCAAAGAATGCATAATGTCTGCTCTCCTGTAACTGGCTAACTGAAATCAAGCTCATAGGGAATGAAGGCACATAGCGTACATGTCTGAGCATAAGTGATGCTCCACTAGGTAACATAAGGCATACATCTCCTGCACCCTCAATGTCATATGTCATACCATCAGACATGTGCACACATCCACGACTCTCACCTGAGAATCGACAAAACCACTCACGATGTGGAGTAACATGAAAACTGGCTAATGCATCAAGTAACCAAGCCATATGTGTGCTATCCAATGAACAAGAGGAATCCTGAGATGAACCATAGGAGAAAGTGATATCTCCATCACTAGCATAATCAACTGCCATAGAATCTCCTGAAACCACTACCTGATCTGCATCACGTGCATATCTCTGACGTCGTCGTCGCATCCGCCTGAAGCAACATCGTCGAATATGGCCCTCATGACCACAGTGCCAACATCGAAGTCGTCGATGTGATCTATGTCTCACATGAGTCAATGGACTCGCATACATATCATGTAGTCTCTGCCATAATGCACTACTCGTCTCCTCATACATAACAGACTCATATATAGAATCCACAAGCTGTAATCGGACAGTGGAGCTGGCCAATGCATCCATATCCATCCATACGTGGTCGGGCATGTCACGAGGCCTCTGTGCATCTCTATGCACATACATGTGTAACCCTGCACGAACCAATGTATGCCACATCTGAGCTTTCCATCTCGGAAAGTCAGTGCCATCAAATCGAGAAGACACCATGCTGGCAATCCAATAGACTAGCAATATAACAAGAGACTAGAAACAATACTCTATCCTGAATAGGATCACACCTGCATATCCATATGCATAAGTCATATCACAAATGTCTCGATGGAGAAGGAACTATGTGAACCACCTGTCACATAACCATGCATCTAGCATGCATATAAAACCATGAGCATAAGCCTGCTCACCAAGTCTCCAAAGTGACCAAATAGATGTGGAAGAATCCTGGGAAAAATTTGACAGAGTATCCCCTGTAAACTGAGCAATCAAACAAGATAACCGATAGCAAAAGAACAATAAGTATCCTGTCACCACCTGTCACTGATTAAATCAAGAAGATAATGGCAACTACATGTGCCAAAAAACTAATGGCAATACACGCCAATACAATGGCAATACAACTCCCACTCAAGAATAAATCCTGCAAGATGGTCCAACCTATCACGAACAATGTGTGACCAAGTCCAACTGAATGGAGATAATCAATGATCCAAAGCTATCACACAAGCTTCAAGATCCACTAGAGCTCCTTTCTAGCATAAAAGCCGATGAAATTTCGGCAGCATCTCCTCTGTAACATGGACTCTAGAACCAAAATAACCATGTGGGAATCACCATCCACATATGCCAAGAATCACAATAGCAAATACATATCAATCAATGAACAAATGCTAATAACGGTGACAAACAAACGTGTAACTGAGGCTCCAATCTGGATCATGTACCTGCAAAGAAAACAAAAGATACAAGTACCAAACAAGATCCAAAATCAACTCTCATAAAAGTATGTGCAACCGGCAAGTAAATCCATAACCAAGTGGCATAAGCAAGATGTAGACCACAATGCCACTATACATCCATGATCGAACTCATGATGACATAAACCTCAAAAAGAGTATACCACAATGTCATCTTACATGCCAAACATGTAACAAGATCATGCTCTACTCTCATATGGAGGAGCTAACACAATGATCATACATGTACAATGTCTTGAAGCTCTGAAAATAAGAGCTTGCACACCATAAATTCTCTCTCGAAGAAGTTCCAAAGCAAATTCAACCTCCAAGTGCAATTAGGGTTGTTTGGGCAAAACTGTACTGCTCTGTGTTTTGCTGTTTCAGAGGTGATAACCTCTGAATCTGAACTTTTAATCTTCAGCAAACTTCAAGATTCACTTCTTGGCTACGTAACGACATAAAGAACACCTCAATCGGAGGTGCGTAGCTCAAGATATGCATAAAACAAGCACATGCTGTCAATTTCACTTTCACTTGCAACAGTACTGCTCTGTATTCTGCAATTTCGGCAACCTAAAACTCAGAATTTGGATCTGAGTTCTTCTACAAAGTTGTAGCTATCTTTCCAAGCTACAAGCAGCAAGCTTAATCATCGCATTTCGAGCTATAGAACTCAAGTTATGACGAAAAAACCGACCTGTTGTCCTACTCAATGTAGATTCGTCTTCTACAATTCTCTGCGTTTTTCGAATTTTCGGCACTTCAGAAGTCCGAACCAGGTTTTGCACCCTTCTGTGAAGTTGTAGCTCTCTGTGTTAGCTACACACAAAACTTTAAAACACGTCAATCCGAGTTTCCTAGCTCAAGTTACAGCTGAAATACTGAACTGCTGTCAAGAGATGCCGACCTGCACTTTCACCTCTTGTGACCTAAGCTTCCATTGAAGCTTCTTGCACACCAGCCTTCAACATGCTCTGATACCAATGAAGGGGTTTGGAGTGCAGAACAAGAGGAGGAAGGAGGAGATGGAGGGAGAGAGAAGAGAGGAACGACGCGCGGATATGCGTGGGAGCCTCGAAACCCACATAATGATCTCTCTTGAGGCAATGCTCTATATATGATGTATATATATGAATATGGGGGTAAGGTCACATGACCCTTACATCCCCAACATTAGGGTGTAGCTCAACCATCTCGTGCTTATCAAGGGTGTGGTTCAACCATCTCCTACCTATCACTTTATTACAAATCCATATCCATGACTTTATATGTTCCCATTAAATATTCAACATTTTTTGCATTCTAGAGAAGTAGACGGAAACATATATGCAACATAAAAAAGGACTTCTTGAAAACATTAATAACATGAAAAATATTTAAATGATATTGATTATAGAAATTACTTGTTAAACACCAGATCCTTTGCACTATACAAATATTGAACTCGCACAAACCAACCATGTCTCCTTAATTTCAAATCTAGAATATGACCCTTCCTATTATTCTTTGTGTCATTTCTTTTAGCTTGTTTCACTTTATGTGCACCTCTACAAATGGGTAACATAGACATCCAATCATTCACTTGTGCAGATAGAGGTTTCCATAGAAAATCATCTTTTCTATTGTAACCTTGACAAGAATTCATGCGGTTGGAAGGATGATGTGGGGAATAAGAATCCATTTGAACACTCAGATAATGTATTCAAAAGAAAGAAAGCTCAAAGGTGGTAAACTGTTACTCAAAAATTTCACGGTCATTTATAGGTAGAGAACATGAAACTTTTATGCCTCTTGATTTGACATGTCAAATGTGACAACGAAGACATAAAATTTTGTGAGCCCAAAAAGATTTCATATCTTTACATATCCCGTTTCTCTCAAAACTTTAACTATTCTCATTGTATATGGTGCAAAAAGGCTCAATTTTGTATGAAAACAAAAATATCACACTAATTACAATGCCAAACTAGCGATGCATTTAGATGTTTTTTTTACTATATTGATGCCTCTCCATGTGACATTAAGAGAGAGAGAGAGAGAGAGAGAGAGGAATTTCATATTGTATAAATGGAAACACATTATCGATTTCCTTAATACATGATTAGCAAATTGTCCATTTTTAGTCCTTTTTTATCCAAATGAATAGGACTATTCTCATTATACAACCTATTGAGAAGTTTCCACATACAACTTGTAGGCTCGTCTTGAGATTGATAGATAACCACTTTTTAGGACACATGATCTTAATATAATTGTTTGGACTTTTCTTGCATATCTTTTTATCTATCATTGTAAAGTCTTAAAACTCAAAGAAGTTGTAAAAATCTTTGCAAAATTATCATGTGTGGGAACATATGGCAAGCTCATCTCTAGTAGAGAGTCTCTTCTTGACATAATGATAGTCCACTTAAATTGGCTTAGTGCAAGCATGGAACACTAGGTTCCTCTAAACTTCCAATGTGCTCTCACTATTTGTTAGTATGGTGATGGTAGAGGTTTGACCAACACCTAAGTCATCCATAAGGAATTTGAGCCACACATAGTCAATAGTAATTATAAAGGTGGTTCTATATTCAGCCCCACAACCAGAGTGGCCATAGTAGGCTACTCCTTGCTCAACCAATATATTCATTGACTACCAAACATAAAGAAAAAACCCACTTGTGGAAACACTAGTGTCGTAAGAGTTAGTCCAATTTAAGTTAAGAAAATCATGTAGATGTGTCCATATTGATCCCCCTTGGGATAAAACCAAGCTACTAGGAATCAACTAAGTGATGAAAGATATGCTTAACGGCTTGTGAATACTCCATAATATTTTATTATAATGTATAAAACAATGTGCATTGTTATCTTATCTCACACTCAATAAAAAATGCATTGAATTTAGAAGACATATACCCCCTATTGATCCTAAACAAAGGGTTTTCATTTTACATATTGACATATTTTCAACCATAACAAGAAATTATTTAAAGCATATGAAAAATTTGGAATCAGACTTGAGTGGACAGATCCATGCATGGTTGGAAAACTCATCTATAAAAGTCACAAAGTATAGGTAACTTCCTCAAGATGGTGTTTGCATAGGACCATAGACATTCTTATGAATAAGCCACAATTTATGCTCAACTTTTATTGCCATATGTAGGGAAGGAGGATCTTTGCATCTTGACCCAAGTATACGCATGACATAGATGTTGAAATGGTACTTCATGTTTACAAAAAGATAACACATGCTGATTTTAGGAGGTGTAGCAAAGTATCAAAATTCAAAATGACATAAACATGCAGGGAAAAATTTGCATTTGAGATTACCTACACATCTTGAGTTGCACATGCATATATTCCACAAATATTATATAGTTTATGTGATTTTGTAGCCCATAGCATAGCATATCAAATGGAATAGTTTTATCACCATCAGAGAGATCATTAACTACACGTCTTTCATAAAAAAACCTTTACTGCCAAGCCAATCTTGGCTAGTGCTAAAATTGATAACATAATCTTCTTGATCTCTAGAACATTTAAAGCATCCGTCAATGTGAATGTACTATCATTATAAAAAATAAGGGGAATATTTTCGAACCCCATGACAAGATATGAGGAATTGTTTGCACATGTGATAGTGTTCCCATGAATGGACTCAATTGAGATGAAGAAGCTTCACTGAGAGAAAATATTTGTGGTTGCATCAATCTCAAAATACCAAACATTTGAGTCCATAATAGACATACAATGATCATTAAATGATGGAGCATAACTACATTGTGTAAGTGTCCATTCTTCATTCTCAATTAAGCCACCAAATGTTGAAGAAAAAGATTCTAAAATAGCCATTCATATCTCTTTCTTCTTGCCTCATTACCAGCAAGTTTAGGGTAGCTCTTTGTAACATCATCATTTTACTTATAATACTTGCAAAAATGTTTTTGCTTATCTGATTTCTTCTTATTTTTGTCTTCTTCCTTTGATTTTTACTTACTAGAGGAAGCGCTAACTTTATGGTTTTCCTTCTGAGAATAATGACCATAGCTCTTCTATAAGAAGAAACATTGAAGAGAGAGAGAATGAAGCACGTTTGAAAGTATCATTGTGAGATGAAAACAAGCTTTGTATGTGGGCATATTTCTAGCTCTGATAGAGAGTTGGTGAGGTGGAAAGAGAGGGCACACTTTTGGTGCTCTTTGGACTCTCTATCTATTGTCATGTACAAGACAAGATGATGTGAAGCTCAATGCATCTTAGGAAAAAGAGAAGACATGTGACATCATCTCTAGGTTGTGTCAAGTGTTGTGATGCCTTTCCCAAGGCTTAGAAGCCTCTATAGAGTGAATGGGAAAAATAAATTGTCTATGTGACCTAGCTAGAGACCTCATATGCTAGCTTGAGAATTGTCTGCAGAAGCCTCGCAAGCTCCCATAGATATTTGATTTGTATTTTGCATTGGTAACGATTCATGTGGGATTCTTTGTGAATAAGGAATGACATTTCTTGCCATTGATTCGATTACTTGTGCACTCTCAAACATAGCTTGGGACCTAGGCATTTCAACTCAAACTCCCTTTGTGAAGTTACTATCTTCCTTGTATGTTTGTGCTTGAGTGATTTTTCTTGTGATGCCATGACAAGGGTTGAGACAGAGGAACAAAGAGTGAGGAAAAGTGAGAAAGTTCCAACATATCAAAATATAATTTACCTTCTTGTTTGTCTCCTTGGATAATCAAATATTCTTGATGTCACAATATAATTTGAAAAATATTCAACCATTCTCTACGAGCTTATAGAAGGAGAAAAAATTCCAAAAAAGTGGTGGATGAATACTTGTCGAAAGGTTTGATTAGACCTCATTACTTGTCCTTCATTGCTTTAGTAAAAAGAACAATGGTTCATTTAGGATGTGGATCAATTAGTGCACACTTAAAAACATCACTTTAACCATAGATATCGAATGCACATAATAGTTTATCTTCTTGATATTGTAGGTAATGCCATCATATTATTCAGATAGATTTAAAAAGTGGGCACTATCATATTATATAGTGAAAGAAGATGTGTATAAAATAATTTTCAAAAAAAAAAATTGTTCCTTATGAATATGTAATTATTTCTTTTTGGTCTTTCAAATGCACTTGCTATATTTATAATGTTAACGAATGATAAATTAAGATCTTTCTGGATAATTTTCTTGTAGATTTTGAATATTGCTTACTAATGTACAGAACAATTTATGAATGTGAATTTCATTTAAGAATTGTTTTAAATGTATCAAAACATATATCAATCAACGTAAGAATAAATTACTTTGGATAGAAATAGTGTTCGATTCACATCATGCCAAGTAACTACATCAAATTGGATCCCCAAAAGTTCCTAAATTATTTTATGATGGTCTACTTCTTAGCATAGGGATAGCTATAATAATTTTTTTAATTTTAGAAATTCTAACATGAATCAATGTATACTCGAGTACCTTTGTAGTCAACTAGATCTTATAGGTAGGTAGGCTCGATAAGTTGAACTTAGATAAAACTTTCATACAAAAATTCTTTATAAAAAGGAAAAGAAAATATAGATCTCAATACATGATATCGAATTATGTAGCATATGAGCTTTACAATTTTAAAAATCTCATTACTTCAAGAAATCAAAGAAGCACCTATGGAAGATCCACATTTATCAAAGGTTTTTAGAGATGTCAACAATAACTCTTCTACTATAAGGGATGGCATATCCCCTTTGCCTCTCCACTTGCTAAAGCAACTAAGTCCATTTCATATTTCAATTTCTCATTGGATAATGAATAGTAAATAGAGAGAGAGAGAGAGAGAACTTGTGTACCAGATGCTTGTGATTGGAGAATAAACATCATGCATGATAACCATAATTCTTCCTTGTTTGGGACATCCAAGTACGGACAAGATTACATATCTTTCCAAAAGAACATTCTCATGGCTTGAATTAACCTAGTATATCCTAGATATATTGGACAATGCTTAATGTGTCAACTCAATCAAGTAGAAAGGGTTAGAACATCAAGTATTCTACAACCAATACAAGTTCTAAAAACAATTGGGATAGTACATCGATGAACCTCATAATTGGGTTATCATGGACCTAAAGAAGGAAGGAGACTATCCTAACAATAGTAGATAAATTGAGCAAGATTGCTCATTTCATACATACACTAGGGAATGAAAGCTCCATAAATTGTTGAGTTCTTTATTGAATATGTCTTTAGATTGCATGGATTATTGGCATCCATAGTTTCAGATAGGGATCGAATTTAGGTCATTTAGTAGAGGACATATTGAGCTCATCATTTTTTAGACATTGACATTAGGATAGATATTTGTCATTATGAGAGTCTGCTTATTATAACAAGCATCATAACAAGACTCATATACCTCTTTTAAAATGAATTATGGCAAAATTCCTACTATTCCTATAATCATAAGAATGCCAATAAAATTTTCCAATGTTTCTAGCAAATCAAATTGCTAATATGGCTAAAGAATATGTTGATAACAAGGGCTCTCTTACAATCTATGATGAAGGAGATGGTGTTTTTCCTCAATTTCTAGCTAGGACTACCTCAAGAAACTGTATTACACTTTTATCATGATATTACACTTTTATCATGATATTCTGGATCTTGGAATATAGTTAAAAGGCTTAGCAATGTTGCACATCGCTTAGAAGTTCCTGTAGATTGTAAAATTCATATGGTATTTCATGTTAGCAAACATAAGTATGTTTCTACAAAGGAAAATCTAATAGAAAGTATTTCTACTTTGCAAGAAGATGAGATTTTGGATTACTCTCCAAAGAAGACATTAGATAGGAGGCCAAAGTTTGATGAGATTTTGGATTACTCTCCAAAGAAGACATTAGATAGGAGGCCAAAGTTTGATGAACCATAACATCCAAGAGTATCTAGTAGCTTGGAGAGGATTAGTAACTACGAATACCACTTGGTAATTAGAGGCTTTAGTTTGCAAGTGATTTCCATCATTGAATTGCGGAAAATAATCTTTAGAAGAGAGTTTCTATGTAGGCCAAGATGGTCACTACATTTTGTTTAAATCAAGGCCAAGATGGCCAAGGTCCTAGCTCAAGAGTTATCATAAGGTCCCTTCATAAGTAGTAAAATGAGTGTGCATGATGGTCACATGCCCATCCGAGATCACTCCACAGATTATCTAACTTGATAAAAAGGAAATAAGACAGATGAAAAAGTGGCACAAACATTATTCTCAAGTTCTTCCTTACATTAAGCAAGACATTCTATTAGGAAAACCATGGCTTCTCAAATATGATATGAGGTGTTCATGGCTCCATCTGATCAAATTTCAAAAGTCTCTAATGTGGAGGATCAAGAAGTGAATGATCCTAACTCAACACATTTTACCTCAAGGAACACATTAAAGAAAACAACCCAACTCCCTAACAACCACAAGAAGTTCCCAACAAAGAGCTAGTTGATGTAAAAATCAATGAGGAAACAATGACGTTGGCTATCCAAATTAAGGACTAAAAGAAAGATGATAGATGATCTTGCGCAACTTACTCTAGAGAGATAAAAAAAGGTTCCCAATCAAGATCCTTTAAATTTCACAAGACCAACCTACATGCCCATGACCTTCATGTAAGTTAATTCCAAACAACAAAAGTCCAAGCTAAGGGTGACCAATAAGTTCTCGTATTCAGAAATTGAAACAACTTGGGGAATCTTACAAGAGTAGAAATGATCCTAAAGGAAACTTCTATGAGGTGGTAGAAAATAAATAAGTGAACAATTCTTTGAGAAAGAGTAGTTAATCTTCCCAAAAACATCTCTCTAGCATATTAAGTGAAGAGAGTATAGAAAGAAGTTGTGAAGTAAAGCGATGATCCAATCAAAGATATTAGATACCATTCTTGTAAAACTTTTAATGCACACAGAAGTATCTTCAAAATTGATTTGGATGAATAGAACTATTTCAAAGATGTCAACTCAAGCTATTCTTGATTAAAGAAGGTCCAGAACAACAAGACGCAGAGTCCAATCTAAAGCCAGCAAAGAGGATTAAGCATCAAACCAAGAAGGTCAATATCTATAAAAGGATCCACAAGTGTATGAAAGCCTCATCCATGAAGAATCAAGAAGATTAACCATACAATTGGATCAATAAAAAAGATAAAACTCAAAGTAATAGGTGATTGTCAGAGTCACACACTTTATAATAGAGGCCTCAGGCGATTGAGACCTAGATGGATCAAACCACATCCTAGAAGAAAGGTGTACACATAGAAGTGGATTCCCAAATATGGCTGGTTGAGTAAAGAAACAGTGGCAACAAATGAAAAAGGGCAGCTAGAACCAACACGCCCAAATAAGGAAGAAGATATTTTCTAAGAAAGCTAAGATGCAACGAAAGGGGAGTTTGTTTCTCCTAGTCATAGTTACTACACATGTTTTCTTTTTTCCCCCCTCTTAAGAGTGATGGTAAGTCCCATCGCAAGGGCTTTTTGTAAATCCCATCAATTCTCACACATCATCAAAGAGATAGTTGCTTTAGTGTCCAAGCCTCCATAGCCTAGTGGTTTGACGCCTTGAGTCTCAAAGAGGAAGCCCTGAGTTCAAGTCTTGGCTGGACATATCTATGAGTTCCTCAAAGAAATTAAAAAAAAAAAGGGAAGAAGCTGCTTCAGTCCGCCTTGCCTAGATCGCCTTTCATTATGCTCACATCATGTCTTGTGATCATTTTCTAAATCCAAGAAATGTCCCATACATGCAAAGTGTCTTCCTGACTTTGGGGTTTGTACAAAAGGAGTCGTCAGGAAATCACAGAGCTCAAGGTTAATATAACTGACTACAATTGTCTATTGATTTCAATAAAAGCTCAGAAAAGGGCGGGGGGGGGGGGACTACGATTCTTTTCTCAAAGAATGATAATGAGAAAAAAAATCTGTACTTCTGAAAACAGATGCACTTATTTAAAGTGTAAGGTGAAAAAAAGAAACTTTGACATGAAAAGGGTAAGGATGAGAGCATGTAATAAAATCATTGCATGGAAAGTCCATTAAAAAGGCCCACGTCTAGAAAAATATTTATCAGTGAAATTCCCTGTTGAAGAATGGATGTAACCAAACTCTGTCATCTAATCAGCAATCTGCTGTAACCGAACTAACAGAGCATTCATCCGTACAGAAGAGCTTTTTATCGGAACAGATTGCTGGCTCATGCTAAGCAGCTTTTATGTTCTATGAGCGATGCCTTCCACGGAACTTGTGGCAGATTACAGTAACCTCATCATCTCTTAAACACCGCTCAAATCTGTTTGCCGAATCTGATAATGCTGAATGTGTATCACAAAATACTGCGAGATATAACTTTCAGAAGCACTCGAACTTTATGTGCAAGCATCATAGACCATCAAAAGCTTCAGTTTCGAGCTTGTCTAACACATCTGAGCAACTTTCGCCAGGACTCTCACGCAGTCCTTTTTCTGAAGCTGGAAGTTCTATTGTGCTAGAGGCTGCAGGTTCAGCGGCATTGTAAGGTACATAATGCACTGCAGGATAATCCAATCGCATACCTTGAGATTGATCAGTAGAAAAAACACGATTCATAAATGATTTGATTATTCCTCTCAATAAAGGGGCCATCATATCGGGTTCGTGCTCATGAAAACACATGATACCACCCATACACAGACAAAAAAGGACAACCTGCAAACGGAAATATAACGTCAGTCCTGTTCATAGGCAAGAACAACGTTCTGGTAGGACCGAGCAAGGAAATAAAAAATAGCCCCTAGATACATACTTCAGCATACTTGATATTCGGCAACAATTGTCTATTCACCAAAATATACCATAGTGAATCTGCTGCACGAGGAAGGACATATAACGCCAGTTCAGATCTTCGGCTCTTTTTTTCAAGAAGAACAGCAAGGGCTGCAATAGCACCCGCGAACCAGTATATAAGTTTATGGTCCTTGACAGCAATCTTTCTGTGCAAGCATATAAATCCCTGAACCATATGAAACAGAAATAAGATCATTGAACCGTATACATCCCCGGCAGTCAATATGAAGAACCCATACTTGATAGATTCCAACAAAAAGTGAAATGAATGACGTTGACCGCACAGCACCTCTTAAAGCAGTCAAGAATGTATGCATAGGAGCCTGCATGAACTGCATAAGAAAGAAAATTCGATTCCGCACACTGACAATCCAGAGCAAATGTGTGTGTGTGTGTGTGTGTGTGTGTGTGTGTGTGTGTGTGTGTGTGTGTGTGTGTGTGTGTGTGTGTGTGTGTGTGTGTGTGTGTGTGTGTGTGTGTGTGTGTGTGTGTGTGTGTGTGAGAGAGAGAGAGAGAGAGAGAGAGGGAGAGAGAGGGAGAAGACTCGAAAGGAAAGCAGTGATAAGAGTAACCTTCTGCAAATTAAGAACAACAAATGGAACAAAGGTAAGTGACATATAAAGTGGGAATGTCTTCTTGAATGCAGACCGTGCTGCAAAGCTAGTCTGTTCCATACACGAACTTCTGCCTGCATGAATTCCCGTACAAGGAATGAGACGGCAATTTGTGGCTAGCTCCAGTTTTGCATTGCTATTGCTTGACAGGAAAGCTGATAACGCGTCAACATCCACTGGCTCTCCTCTGCAGCTCTCACGAACAGCTTTAAGTACAGGTCTCGATATGGGGCCTGTTCTCACAATGAACTCCAAATATGACTCTGGTAAAGTCTCAGGGCGCATCACAAAAGCATACATGACCTGTGGAAGTAGAGCGACCTATTTTCATAATGAAAAGGCAGTACGATAACATAAACAAATCAATCTGAAGAGCCATTCACCTGTGCACAGGCGAGAGAAAATAACAAGCTGTCTCCATGCTGCCAATGGCTCCCCCAAAAATGAAACTTTTTTCTAGCTTTTGCCAAGTTATAAATACACTACAAAAGAATAATCACCGTTATACACTTAACGGTGATCTGAAATTTGGCGAGCTGACACATCAAATTGTTTCAAGATGGAAAAGATGTTAGTGGCCGTTACACCTGAGCGAGCCGCGCAAGAATGTATAATGCCAAGGTTCGTCTTTTGCTTTGATCATCTAAGGTAAGTATGGAAAGGCCAGCAATGCAACCTGCAAAAAATCTTTGCATACCATGGAAAAAATAATATGAGAAGGTTGTGAAGAACATCATTTCCGTGCACACAAAGAACAAAGTAGGATACTTTTCTTACTCATTCAAAATTGTTTCTTTCTTCCTGAGCCTACGCAAAATGCAGCGGATCCCATGGTAGCACCCTGTGAAGCCACCAAATAAAAGACCAATCCGGCATGCCTCTTCCCTCACTATAAGATCTTTCTCTGACACAAGCAACTGGAAGCCAATCCAAAACCTTGATGAGTCAACGTATAGAATGACTATCCAAACGTTCTTATTTTAACTCCCGATCTATCACTGTATGTGTGCAACACTCACACATCCCAAGTGCAAGGAAGTGTTTGGTTGCTGGGAGTCGGAAAAAAGCGGAATATGATATCGATAACTTGAGTATGATTTGATTTTGAAAAGATAAAGAGAGAGAAAATGAAATGAATATATTAACAAATAACAAAATGGCCTATGAAACCAAAAAACACAAACCGATGAATCTGATACAACGTATGTGTGATAAGAAGAGACTAAAAAGGCTAAGCAGATGAAGTGCTGCAGTGAAAGCAGGATGGAAGTGGGAATGAACTCAAGACCCTGTAGTCATTATGTGCAGTGTGCACTCATACAAGATAATGAGGGATACAACCATATCAACCATACAAGATAATGAGGGATACAATCTCATGAGATACAAGATAATGAGGGATACAGCCATATCAACTAGAAAAAGAGAGCTCTCTAGTTCATCAGAAAATCAAACATCGATCAGTGTCAATATTCTCAATGTCCTCCATGTTTGAGATCCTGACTGGCTGTTGCACATCGCATGCCAAAATAGTCCAAATCCTCCTTCTGTAATCCATCTATACTGTAATGCTTCCTCTCTAATCATCGATGCCTAGATGTTCCTATGTCCATTGCACAGTCAATAAGTGTATCTTAGTGAAGGTGGGACCTGAACTTTGATCCGTACCTGGATATCCATCTGTTTAAAGGTACCTGCCATTTTTTTTGCAAGAAAACTCTACCCACACCCTCCTGGTATCTGAATCGAGTCCAGGCAGGTTAGTCTAGAATCTGTGTCGGAGTAAGAGAGCGAGTCTCTGGTACTGGAAGGGAGACAATCTATCCATATTAAAATCATGCATTCAGAACCAAGATGTCATCTACGCATACCAGCAAGCCATGTCTCCATATAAGGTCAACTATCTTGGGGCTTTGAAGCAAGAATGTAGACTTGAAATCACAAACATGACATTCCTTTTTACATCTACAAGTGGTTCCACCCATGAGATATCTTCGATGTCTTCAGAGAGCAAATGCAAGTGATGACACATTTAACAATACATAAAGAGCTATTGAGCTTCTATCACAGCATAAGCTTTAATGCAACTAGGTGTATTGTCCATGAAAACCTGCACAATATTATCAAGATCCACATCTATGCTAAATATATTTTCTCTTAATTTATAATTGCATGAAGTACTTCTAAGATAATATACACAATGCAACAAATAGAATATGAGCAAGAGACAGATTACTTCGCAGATAAGAGAAATGGGAATTGTCATCCTTCAAACAACTGATACAGATAGATCCACTTGTGTGCCCTCACTAAGGAGTTTAGGTTGCAATACATACTGGTGGTAGATTGAAAAGATTAGACTAGTTAGAAGAGCACTAAATGAGTGAGTTGCAAGGGGGTGCACGCACACGCACGCGCACGCACGCACACACGCGCACATATATATATCTATCTATCTATATATATCTATATATATATATATATATATATATATATATATATATATATATATATATATATATATATATATATATATATATATATATATATATATATATATATATATATATATATATATATATATACAGAGAGAGAGAGAGAGAGAGTCTTCAAGGGCTACGTTGACCATTGACCACCTCAGAATGAGCTAACCATATTAGGTCCATTTAGAGCCATTTCACATAAAAAATAACACATGAGTTTACCATATTCCACCCGGAAACTTGGAAAATATGTTTGTGCCACTGCTCATGTATTCACATATAGGGCGGTACAGTATGTGACATGTCATTGTTTTTTAATCTTCGCATTGTGTGACGCTGACATGAAGCACAGAGAAGCACACACAGAAACTGAAAATTTGAACTCTTTTTATTTATTTTATATTTTCTTATTCCACGTGGAAGGTGGAACAACCTCAGGGCGGACTGAGACCCTCGGAATGAATTCTAGCTTGGAGTTCCGTGATGTGGACATTGAAGCTGTGTGTGCCACCACCTCTATGTGAATAGAGGTGTCCAGCTGGAAAACCATTATTGGTCGCTGTCCATTTTACGTTGGATGTTCCACTTTATGTGAAAAGACCCTTAGTTGACTTAAATTGTTTTAATCAACTCAGGCCAATTCAACTGACTTCTCAAATATGAAGCCATCCTTAATCAAATAAAGAATATTCCCTTTAACATCGAACCCCAAAATAGGGGACCTTGGTAACTCACTTTGCTTACAATATATCTCAAACTATCTGTTGATTGCTGAAGTACAAGCTTATGTGATTATGAGTTGGATAAGAGTCAAAGGGCAATTGAAGAGCTGTAGGTCACAAAGAAGGTGCGACCTTATTTATTTGGAGTGAAAAGGATCCCCGAAAATCACAAAGGACAATGAAAGGATAAAGGACAAACAATGGAAGGTCGTGAGGAGAGAAGATTCAAAAACAAATGAAGAGTCACATGTTTTCATGGTAATACAGGAAAATTTGGTCGCTATTTTTGGTAGAGAACTACAGGAAAAAGTGAGGAAGCAAATCCTGATCACCACTGCCCCGCAACATATCAAAATTCCTCAGAATAATGTATTACAAGGTACATAGGTATTCCAGTAATACATCTTTCTTTACTCAGTCACCTTGTAGAAGACATCTCTCGTTGTATACAAATCCAATTAGTGCAATTATATTTTATCGGAGAGCTAATCTCTTGTGTTTATTTTGATTCAGATCTCTCTTCTAAATTCACCTCCAATAAAGATAGAGCAATTCTTCTGAGAACCTATTTTTTGCATAACCTGAGTTGACAAGTGATCTGCCTTGCGGTAGTCAATTCCCTACAATTCCAACTCCAATTGGAGTAATCTATAGTTTATAAATTATTAAAGAGCTACTAGAGTCTATTTTGTGTGAACAAGGTTTCATATTCAGTACATGTATGAGCTAAGAGTAATCTACAATCCAAGGTGCAGGTGTCTGATAGTGCAAATGATTGACAAAACAATTTCTAGGAGTGGTTCACTGCACTTCTAATTATGCTTAGGAGACAAATTCTCTACAGTTGATATCAGCGCTAAACAAGAGTTGTTGCACGACTAGTATTTCACAAACAAAGAAGCTGCTAATGCTAAAAATAGAAGTGTTACATATCCAGGGGGAGCATCACCAACAAGGGCTGCAAACAAGAGGTAACTCCACAAACTCTCACTTTCTGAAAAGGTATACTTGGGCAAAAAGATAGAGAAGTTAGATAAGGAAAACTATCAATATTGGAAGTTCAAAGCGAACAACTCATGGGCAAAGACTTTTGGGAGATAATTTGTGAAGAAGAGCTACAATGACAAGTGGATCTTCAAGATCCAAATATCACGGATCAACAAAGAAGTTAAAAGAATGGTAGAGGAAGCTCAACATGGAAATGGTTCAAAGTCGAAGGACCATAATTAGACGTTATACACAAATAGGGGCAAAGGAAGAGAAGGTAGAAGAGGCAGATGAAGGAGTGATAATATTGAACAATCAAGGCAATCATAAGCCAAGGAGGACCAAAGTGAAGTACCTTCGTCGTACTTAATTTACCCGACTCTAGCGTGGACCATAATTTGTAGTTTGGAAGACCATGGCTCCATCAAGTCAAACTTATGCAGGACTGGTCCTCACATCAGCTCATATTCAAGTATAATAACCTCAAATATATTGTTCCTTTCGAAAACCTTACATCCTATGACTGCAAGCTACTTATTGTATGAATCCGCATTATGCCGAGCAAGTACAGGCCAATTGATCGCTTAATAAAAGTAGTAATAGAATAAATAAGGCCCACACACTCATGTTCTGTGATAGAATAATTTCGTTCAGTTGGTGCAAGTCAATGACTAGCATAATAAATAGGGGGATACTATTTCTTGGTTTGCGACATTAATGTGCTTCCAATAGCAATGTCAGAAGCATCAACAAAGGCATGGAAAGGGAGTTCCCAATTTTGAGCTTGCAAAATAGGGCTCTGATTCAAGAGGGGTTCCAACCGGTCATAAGCAATCTGACATTCTGGAGTCGAGACAAATTCACAAGGTAGGACGTTAGCTAGCTAGTTAATGGGTATAGCAATGTGTGCTAAACGTCGTACCGTGCCGTTGAATGAGATTTTGGTGGAGGAGCCTCTAAGATAGCCTTGACATTATCCAAATCAATCTGAATACCCTTCTTAGAAATAATATGTAAGGAATTGAACTCACAACCTCTTGGCTAGGAATGTGATGGACTAACCACTTGCCCCAAAAGTCATGGTTGAGGATTACTTCCTAATCCTCCCTCTTCGGGTGTAGTTCAACCATCTCCTATCTTTCAAGGGTGTGGTTCAACCGTCTTCTACCTATCACTTTATTACATTCTTCCCCCCTTGGTCAATCATTGTCCTCAATGATCTTCTCTTGTATCCCTCTAGTCTCGGTGATCAGCCCCTTGAACTCCCTAGGTACCCTTGAATTGATGTCCTCAACCTCGCACAATTTCTTGAACCTTGTTCGCAACCTTGGTCTCTTGAATCCTTGCTCTCAACCTTGGTGTCTTGAACCTTCTTGTTCGCAACCTTGGTGTCTTGGGCCCTTGTTCTCAACCTCAGTCTTGAACCTTGTTCTCACCCATGTTTGATATCTTGAACCCTCAATCAAGTGCCATCCATGGTTACCCAAGGGCTTTACACTTTCTAGCTATCTCATTAGATTTCGAAAGTTCTTTCCAAGAGCTTTCCAACGGTATCTTACACTCCTCAATCGGACCTACGAATTGAGAGATACACCTCAATCTTTGTTAGGCTAACTTGTGAAAGCGACATTCGTTACTTTGTACCCTTTCATATAGAGGATGCCCAAGCACCTTTTTTAGAGGCCATTAGGTGAATCCACCTTTCCCAAGCCTACTTCCTAGGATCTCTTACCAATATAAGGAATTGAACTCACAACCTCTTGGTTAGGAATGTGATGGGCTAACCACTTACCCCAAAAGCCATGGTTGAGGATTATTTCCTTATCCTCCCTCTTAGGGTGTAGTTCAACCATCTCCTATCTTTCAAGGGTGTGGTTCAACCGTCTCCAACCTATCACTTTATTACATAATATGTACCGATAATTTTCTACAAGATATTGCGACTTAGCCTGGTTGAGATAAAGGCGATATTCTCTACACTTAGTAAGACAAACACAAATGCTAATCAAGTTGGGCTCCAGACATGGAAAAAAGTCGTCTAAAAAAAGCTCTCATGAAAGTAGTCAAGTACGAGGAAAAAATTTTCTACATACACTTGTGGAAGGTGCATTTGTCAAGCCATCCAAGGAGTAAATTTCCCATCCTGCGACCTCATCTAGCATACTATTGAGGAATGGTAATGGAAAAAGATATAGAACAATAGCAACATTCGATTTTTGATAATTACACAAATTCGTAACTGTTTGTTTCTCTTCGGCACAATAACTATAGGAGAGATTCACTCAGCATGATTGATGGGACAATATGTGCTAGGCTGAAAATTCACCTTTCACGTGGATCATTCCGCCTTGACTTATCTTGTTAAGCAACAGAACCTTGTCGGTTGCCTAGCCCATCGGGTTATTCTACTACAAGAATTCAACTATGACGTCGTACACCGCCATGGTTCCTCCCAGAGTCCCATGTGATCGCTAACTTTTTATCCCGGTTAGATTTTGGCAAAACGCCGACCGATATCGATGACTCATTTCCTGATCGTGCCAGCTATATAGCCCAAAGAATTCAACTATGATGTCGTACACCACCATGGTTCCTCCCAGAGTCCCATGTGATCGCTAACTTTTTATCCCGGTTAGATTTTGGCAAAACCCACACCGATATCGATGACTCATTTCCTGATCGTGCTAGCTATATAGCCCAACCAGATCACCACACTGTCCATTGGGACTTTGTCGAGCCGTATTATGATCTCTTTATTTGAATACACCTAAATAAGTTCAGAGGTATCCAAACTTACAAACCCAAGATAGAGAACATATTCACGGGCACATAAGGAAAAACAACAACAAAAACAAGAGACTACACAAAAAATAAGATCAGCATGAGACATGAAAAAAAAATAAAGAAATCAATACAAAATGAACCAGACTAAAAAATAATAATCAATATTTAAATTTTAAAAATATGAATATAATAAAAAATTTTCACAAATATAGCCACTGGCACACCACCGGATGGTTTGTCACTTGCAGCTAGAAGGAAACTGGCTCAGTATAGCATATGTTTTCAGGTTATTCTTGGTCTCCTCTCTTATCACGATCCGCCTAGAGCTTGGCTTTGGTGTGTTCCAAGTCATGAAGTACAATCAATCTCGCACATGGCTAATACAAACCCAACTAGAGGGCATTTCTCGGCATACCTTACTTTCAAAAAGCTTTCAAAGAGAAGCTTATGGTGGCCTATAATGCACCGAGACACCCGACAACATTTATTAGCTTATGATCCTTGTCAACGAACTGGCAGTCATTACCCAATACACATTTTCCATTACAACATGTTATGCCTCTGGAACCCTTTCAAAAATGGGGTTTAAACTTCATTGGTACTATCATATCGCCAACAGTAGCTGCCCACAACCAATATAAATTGATCGACAATGATTATGCTACATGCTGGGCTCTAAGCTTAGGCAGTTAAGAATGCCACAGACACTACTACTGCCCAACCCCTAACATAGAAGGTTTTCTCGCATTTTGGCTTACCCTTGGAACTTGTTTCTGATCGTGGCAAACAGTTTGCCGACAACTTGATTAAGGCTTTGACCACTAATTTTAATATTGTGCACAAGTTCAATACTCCCTATTACCCTCGTATAAACAGATTGGTGGAAAGTACTAATAAAACTTTGCTAACAATGCTGAAAAAAACTGATCCAAGGAAGTCCTTAATGTTGGGACCAGCTCCCTCCTTCTGATCTCTGGGTATATCGGATAGCCTACGAAGTCACTACGGGCTTCACCCTTTTCAAACTAGCATTCGACCTTGAAGCAATCGAGCCCATGAAAATAGTTGTCTTGAGCCTTCGCATTGCGTTGGAGCATAAGTTACTACAGAAAGAATCTTTGTATCACTGACTAGATGACCTTTGTGCTCTCGATGAAGCTCACTTTGAAAGTTTTTTACTATTAGAGGAAATGTAGCTTTGCCAGGCCTGAACACATGATCGTAACTTGAAGACTCCAATGTTTGAAGTTGATCAACTCGTCCTCTTCATTAATTCCAAAATTGACTGAGTTTCGAGTAAATTTAAAGTATGCTGGTTCGAACCGTGCCGAATTTTGGTGCAAGTCGGTACGGCAATATCGATTACAGTCTTTGAACGGGAACTGCTCTCTGTTTCGATCGACGGATCCAAACTCTCTCCCTTTCGGCCATCCCATGCCATGCAAGCTTAGTGCATGGACAATTAACTTTCCGCAACCGCCCATGTCTGCATGCCCATGTGGATGATAGGATATTTTAAATCACGCTTCTTTTTATTATTTCCCTTACGCTATCAATGCTTTCCTTATGCTCTATATAAAATCCAGATTTTATGACTCACTTTTATCTTATTTGCTCCCATCCCGACATTCTATTGTGCGACTTATCCTCGAAGCTTTGCAAAGTCACTATGGAGGCTCTCTCACCCATCAAACCCCTCACTTCCACGATGCTCGATCCCATGAGCTCTTACCTCATCCACCGATGCCTTCTTGCCTTCACCGTGCTCGACTCAGCTGCAGTGACCGCTCATCCAAAGTGTCCACTGCAATCTCCCACACCATCGCTTCCATCTCCTCTACAAATGGCTTGTGGTAGGTCATAGTGGCTAGAGTGGTGCATGTTGCTACCTTCCGCGAGGTTTCGCATCGCTTCCAACTTTCGAAGGATGGCCTTGATATGTTGGAGCCCTTGTCTTCCACTGCCATGCAGGCATTATCCCCAAAACATAGCAACAAGAGTATGTCATCTTCACCCGACCACAACCAAAGTGTGCAATTTTGAAATTCCTCGTCATTAACCTCATGCATAAACCCTACGACATTTCTTTGCAGTTCTACTCTTTGTTGGCCACAGTGGAGACTGCCAAGATCGACTTGGCCTCCTTTTACTTCAAAAGGATTCACAAAGAATATCAAATAGTGGTCCGCAACCATTCTTGAGGCCTCCATGCTCGTTCTCAAGCTACCCTTTATTTTCACCATTTTATTTCTCGAAGCCTTCCCTATTTCAATGCCCACGATGTTGATTCCTCGTCCTCCGCAACTACTAACATCGCACCTCCTCCCCAACCCTCTGATGATGAAGACGAAAGTATTGTTGTCTTGTTCTTCCGAGCATGCAAACAACATCACCCTCACTCGCCTACTCCTTTCGATCAGCATGGTTCCTCTACACCCCATCGGCCACCATAGCCCGCAGTTATCCTCTCCTCCTCCTCTTCTCCTCACAACCCTCCGAACACCCATCTCATTGCACCCTTTGTATCTCCTGACGCCGCTCTTGTTGCATCCATCTCCCAACCTGACACCCCCTCAACTGAACCGGAACCTCTTCCCTAGGAGCCTGATCATCCTATCAAAAAGACATTCTTGAAGAAGAGGACTACATGAGCCAACCAATAGGATATGAGGATGGAAAACATTTTGATTTTTTATGTAGGTTTGAGAAGGATTTCTATGGACTTAAGAAAGCCCCAAGGGCTTGAAATGAAAGGTTGGTTTGAGAAGGATTTCTATGGACTTAAGAAAGCCCCAAGGGCTTTAAATAATCCAAGGGCTTGGATTATTTGAGCAAGTATGGATACCATCCAAGTGCTTTAAATTCATCTTCATACAAGAAGAAAGAAGAAAATAAGTTTGTCTTCGTATGCATCTATGTAGATGACCCAATCATAATAATAGTGCCTAGAAACCGCATTTCTAGGCAGCCAAAATGGCTCAGCCCTTTTTGGAAAACGACACAGCCCCAAAATGCCATTTTTGGGTTGTTTTTTCCCAAATGGGTGACTTTGTGGAATCGTCTCATTTTAGGCATTGTTCGAAGTCTTTTTTGAAGAGCGATTAGAGAGAGAGAGAGAGAGAGTTGAGAGAGAGAGAGAGTTTCTCAAGAGAGAGAGAGAGAGGGTTGCTCAGCTTCCAGAACTGAAGAGAGTTTGTGTCTGTGGGAAGAGAGACAGGTCCCAGTGCCCACTGTCCACTACCTTCAAGTTGGTGCCCCTAATGTACATTATGTGTGTAGTATGTATGTACATTATGTGCACAATGTGTGTGTATGTATGTAGTATGTAATTTTTACTTCTTATCCTTTCCATCGTGACTATACTCAATCCCATTTTCTCCTTTCATAGTACCACACACAAATGAACATATTTATACATATATATTTGCATCACATCGCACACAATGATTTGCACACACACACCCATGCAATTGCACTTGGAGCCATAATGACACACACACGTCCTCATACATGGACAAACATATCCCCATACCTTCTTGTACCCACAAACGCTCATGAACTAACACATTCCATATGGAAATGATGATTTAAATGAACATGTTTGTGCGACATCCCACACAATTTCGCTTGGCACAGGGTTCAAAACCACACAAGCAACCATGACATTACTCATAAAACATTACATGAGTGCACAAAAAATCAGTGTAATTTTCAATGTAACACTTATGGACCACACCACATGCTATGGGCGACCACACGTAGTTGCACATGGGTGATCTTGATCTAGCATCTTCGGCGATCTCTCTTAACATGACTCAACAACATCATTTGCAACTAAGCACACACTTGGGCGATCTCAATTTCATGGCACAAACATCCATGGATGATTTCTTCTTCTTCTTCTTCTTCTAGCATTTTCTTGGGCAATCTGAACTTCCACCCACTTGGTTGACTATTGGCTACCATGGTGACCTCCATAATACCTGGGTGACATCTTGTTGGTGCTTGGGCGATCCCCATTTCCTGGCTCAATCCACCTGAGCAATTGCACTAGCTTGTACTAGGCGACCCAGGGTCGATGGGAGACTTCGCCCATTTCCCTTTGTCATGGGAGACTTCACATGGTGGAAAAATATATGGGCAACTCTCACCTTGGGCTTGCCTAGGAAACTCATCACTCACCTAATTAGGTGCAGCAAGGGTGGCCTCTTATCCATGGCCTTGATCTCTATCTGAGGGGAGTGTAAGCAACTCTACTAGGGAGACCCCATTATCATGACCCTCATCATTCCTATACTACCTTCATCTAGATATGCCCATTCCTAGGTGACCCCATCTGCTTAAGATGAGTGAGTGAGGTACATAGTGGACAGCCACATTTTAGCAATGACAAAGGCAACGTGTTAGCACCGAGTTAGCAACGAGGGCAACGTTTGGAGCTAGGCGTTGGGATAAAATTATTTGTTTTTCAAAATTTATATATTTTTTTTCTAATATTTTGGATATTCTGACATATGTAAAGTGGCATATGACTAAATATACCATAAATTGTAGTATAAGACATACAAGTTATGTCAATAGTCAGATCAATCATCATAGAAAAGTACCCTTGGCTTAGAATGCCAAAGATGAAACTTTTGTCCAACATGTGAAAGTGCATTACAAGAAGAACATGAGAAATCCAAAATATCAATCTATTGCAAGATGATAAGGCGGAAAAAGAAAATTGTACATAAATGAATCTCTACTCTTTTAAAGCTTTCTATATCTTCCTCGTTCTCCACATTTTTTGGATTGGTGGTATTGAAGATTTTGGACAAGATTCTAGATAATTTCTTATCCCTCCTAGGAGAAATATATTTTTTGGTATTTTTGGGATAGAAAAAAAATGAAGCCAAAGCAACGCGTTGCGACCGTCGCAACATTGCGAAGTTGCGGTGGCGAAGTTGCAGACCGTTTGCAATGCGTTGCGATGCAACAATATGGTGAAATACCACAGAAAGACAAGTTCCAAGTATGGGTGAGTCCACGCTTTGCATATGTCAAGGGTAAATCCAAGTGTCGAATAAGCTACGCAAGAGGGAAACAACTTATTTGGGTAAGAGAGTGGCATTGGGACTGAGAACCACATGGGTGACTCCACCACTTGAGCATTGGGTATTTGTACATAGTACATGCATACTTGCTCTTTCGTGATCGTGCATCCGATTTGCATGCTCTACAAAGGGTCATCCAAGTGAACCCACCTTACCTATTGCTTGACAGTGGGCAATTTCTCTCCATTGCTTAACAACCATCTAAGGAGGCCCCTCCTCACTTACTCATTTGTGTTGTGTAGGCCTATGACAATGGTAGAGTCTTTCTCCACCATGCAGTAGTCCTCTTATGGTCTCCCATTACTTATATAAGGAGGAGACTATTCTCATTTTGAGATACTCATAGATAGATGCAGATATGTTGTAGACTATTTCTGTGAGTTATATTGTTGTAGTATCTCCATTGACATCTTCTTGTGTGTCTACTAATTGTTGGCATCTAATTGTGTGTCTAGACTCTAGCATTTGGTTGTGTGTTTATCAGGTGTCTTTGTTGAAGTTAGGAAAAGGGGATTTTGAGTATCGGACAGGCCGAGATGTATTTCTTCCATCGCATGCTATGCAATGAAGAGAGGTATAGTCTTGCTAGTGGAAGAGCCTAATGATTGGCTTAGAGCTCTTAAGAGTCGGCAAGTGGAGCATGCAGCCGCTAGTGTCCTCTGGGCTCATTTCATGCATTGTTGAGAAGTATATTGTTGAGAAGTATATGAAAACTGGTGATCCCTTTGTTGGAAGACAATGTCAAAATGCTCATAATTGCCAAAAATTCCAACAGCTCTAATTTAAAGACTTCGTCAAAAGTTGGCCGAATATGATCAAAAAAATTATGGGATCATTGAAAAGTATTCATTGAGAGCTTTCCAATGATCTACAAGACTTCATCATTTCATCTCATCTTGACCACCACATTATAAACCCTAATTCTACTTTTGAAACTCTCTTTTCATCTAATTTTGATGAACGGTGGAGATTTAACCTATGAAAATCAGATCCATGGACTCTTAAAAGCTAAGCAACCAGAATGCAAAATCATCGCCAGAATGGCCCATATCTAGCTTTTCCGAAAAAATTGTGCAAGTTTTTTGCTTTTTGGAGGATTTTATCACCTAGCTTTTGCAGGATCAGACAATGCTATATAAGAAGGACAGATTGGGCACCTAAGATCATCAATTCATAAGCTAGTTTAGCTTTAGCTCTAGGGTGAAGAGCTAGAAGGACTCAAGGAGGAATATTTGCAAATTTGGAGGAGTTTTGGACAGCCAACCTTCGTTCTTCTTCACACATTTATTGTGTGCATGCTGATTTTGGAGAGGAGTAGTACCTATATTAGGGTTTCTTCAAGTGTTGTTGTTGTATCAGGCCTTAGCCTATTATTTCATCATGAGAAGTGACCATTCTTGCTGCTCTATATCAGAAAAGACCTAATTTCAAATTAGGATTTGCTGTTTTAACTGTTTGGAACAGTCCATATCCTTATTTTTGCATATATTCACTCACATAACAACCTCTTAAACATGTTTTCTCACTATTCTTTGTATCCAGAACCCTTATTTAGCTTACATTCAGTTTTTGTATCATACATACATTGTATTTTGACATTTTGCATTTATTAGTGTATAGCATTAAGCTTCTTCACTTTCATAATTGTCTTCTTATCTCTCTCTATTGTCATTTCTCTTTCTTGATCAAGTTAAGGTGTGTATTGTTCTAAGGTCAAGTGTTGGAAAGATCTTGATTTAACCTATGATTGATTTATTGGGCTTACCACACTTCCAACATTTGGTATCCAAGCATAGTTGACATACACCCTTAACTCAAGATGAGTGACTAAAGAGATAGACTTGAACAAGAAGATAAATTAGATGGAATGTCTAATTATCCAATGTGGAGTTTTATGATGATGGATTACTAGTTTCCTTGTGGAACATTGTCAATGGTAAACAGTGAACACCCAAGGTCGAGATAATTAGAGGAAGATGTGGCTTCTTCATCCAAGAGGGCTGCTACCCCAAACTGAAGAGAATGAAGAGGAGATTACATCTTCATCCACAAATAAAAGGAGACAGATGCAAATTCAACCTTCAGAAGAGAGATGCACAAGGACTCTCATTTATTACGGAAGAAAGTTCAATGTTGAAGAAAGCCTAAGCCTTCAAATGAAGAATCATATGCATGTGTCAGTACTAAAGAGATAGCCTTTGATCAAGTAACATTACATGCAATCTCAGAAAATCCCTGGCTATTTGATTCTCGTGCTACTAAGCATATGACAAGTTGCAAGAAGATATTCTCTTCCCTAACTAACTCAATAGGAGAAGGGCGACCATAGGAGATGGTCTTGATCGAGACGTTGCTGGTGTTGGAGAAGTAAATCTAAAATCCACATCAGTAGGAAACTTCACTATTTTGGATGTTTCGAATGTTCTATATGTACCAAAAATGAAGAAGAATTTACTATCCATCTCTACTTTCTTGTAAGATGGTTACAAGGTCATCTTTAAGAAAGATTCATGCCAGATCCTTGCTCCAAATGAGGAGCAAGGCCTTTTGCAAGGAGAATACAGAAGTGCAATGTTTGTTATGTCCAAAATTAGTCATGCAAATGTTGCAAGGCCTTTTACACCTAGGGAAAACATGAAGTTATGGCATGCTAGATTTGGTCTTATCAGTTACACAGCTCTCTAGCACATTAAAGATCAGCTCTCTAGCACATTAAAGATCAAGGTATGGTAAAGAGCCTTCCCACTTTTGCTTTACCGGATGATGCAAATGCATGTGAAGGATGTCTTGAAGGAAAGCTACGCAAGCTACAATTCAAGAAGCATAGATATATCACAGCTATCAGGAACTTACAGATCATACATTCATATGTCAATGGACCTATGAGGGCAAATTCTATCCAAGGTTTCCGGTATTTTGTGACATTTATAGATGATTTCTCTAGGTATTCATGGGTTTTTGATCTAGTGGCGAAGTAAGAAGTATTCTCGACATTTAAGAAGTTCTTAGCTATGGTTAAGAATAAAAGTCAATTTAAGATCTAGATTTTGAAAGTGAGAGAGGAGGAGAGTGTTTGTCAAAAGACTTCAAGTCTTTCCTAGAAGACAATCTCTCATCAGCCAACTATTGCCTATACTCCAAAACAGAATGGTGTTGCAGAGAGGAAGAACAAGACACTTGTTGAAATGATGTGTAATATGATGTCCTCTAAGAAACTTTCACCTAAATTTTGGTTTCATGCACTACACACAGCCAATCATATTTTTAATAGGTCTTCCGCAAAAGCTTTAAAGGTTATTACTCCTTAGGAAGCTTATTGTGGTAAGAAGCCCAATGTGAATTACTTCAAAATTTTTGGATCTCCAACCTATGTTCACATTGAAAAGAAGGATCTTGGTAAGCTAGATGTCAAAGCACTCAAAGCAATATTCATAGGCTATGCAATCGAAAGTAAAGAATACATGTTCTATGTACCACATACCATAGTGGTTAGCAACGAGATGGCAACGTCGTAGGCAACGGGTTGCTAACACGTTAGCAACGGGTTGAAGTTGCGAACCCCAAGTTGCGATAAAGTTGCATACACTTCAGTTCTTATTTTACATATTTTTTTAAATTCTAGATATCATAGGTATTGAAATCCTCCTATAAATGCTTAAGTATCATAAAAAAGGCATGAAAACAAGACATGTTTACATTTATACATTGTACATATCAAATATATAGGTCATCAATTTGTCTTGTCATGTACATACATACATACATATATATAGTGTATACATACATACATGCATAGAGTACATTATATCATATACATAAGAGTAAATATATAGTACACGCATATGTAATACATATATTTTTACGTACATATATACATAGTATATACATATAACATATATACATAGCATATAGATGCATACATACATGCATACATATTATGTACATATTAGGTACTAGGTACATACTACAAAAATACAAACATATATATTAGATACATACATAAGTAAATACACATGTTTTTCAATAAACATAGAGTAATAGATTATAGGAATTACATCATACATACATACATGCATACATAGACACATACATACATAACTAAGTGAATAAACAAATTTTTGGGTGAACATATAAAAATAGGAATATGCATACATACATAACATATATAGTACATACATACACATAAGTAGATACATATATATGCATATGCATGATGTTATATGCTACATGATGTATGATGTTGGAATGATCATATGGTAAGTGGGACATTATATACTGTATTTCTCTCCCTCCCTTTTTCTTTTCTCGTTGAAGCATTGGCCTTTCTTGTATGATTATTCAGCTCATCAATTTTTTTGTTCGTAAGTTGTAATGGTTAAAGGATAAAATAACCTTCCTTGTGGACCATTTTTGGCTTATAGGGAAGGGCTTTATTTTTTAATATTTTAGCAATGCGTCGCAAACGCGTACGCAATGTGGAGTTGTGTTGCGATAGTTGCGAACGTTCGCAATGCATTGCGTATGCAACACTTCCACATACAGGTGATATCCTACTCTCATGCATTGCTTACATTGCAAAAAATCAGATTTATGATAGACATCCAGATTCCAGACTTTATAGAGCCAGATGCTTATGCATTTTTCAAGATGAATTTAGATGCTTACATTCAGTCATACAGGGGGGTGAACAACCTTCTCAAACCCCAAATGTTACACTTGGTAAAGGTAAAGAGAGAGTATTTGCTCCTGCACCACCACTATCTACATCTCCATCTTCCCCTATTTCTTTGTTACCTCTTGATGTACAAACTTATAAAGTTGGAGAAACCTCTAGAGCACCTAAAGAAAGAGTTGCTGATGAAACACAGCTTTCACCCGTCTTTCAGGAACTTCCGAGATGGTATGT
>CM035407.1:208629460-208809460 GCA_020310875.1 Ceratopteris richardii | reverse complement strand
CTACTCTCTCTCTCTCTCTCTCTCTCTCTCTCTCTCTCTCTCTCTCTATTTGGTCTCTACATTGACGAGATTGAGGACTACATTCTCCGAGCTGGAGGAGAGGGTGCAGACCTCGCAGGTACACATGTCCACATTTTATTATATGCCGATGACATTGTCTTGATTTCAGAGTCACCCGAGGGATTACAGCGCCACCTTGAGGCCCTGGATGAGTTTTGTACACAGAGGGGCTTGACAGTAAACCTTGGCAAGACCAAGGTCATGATCTTCCACACCTCCCCCATGGTGAGGAATGGAGCAGGATTCAGAGCTAGTGGTGGACAGATTGAGGTGGTCACTTCCTATGTCTATCTCGGAGTCACATTCACGAGCTTGCCTGGCCCCTTCAGCATGAGACAGGCAGCCACCGATAGACTCACACGCGGATATGCAGCTTTAGCCATGTTAGAGCGGAGATGTCACCAAGCACACTTCCAGGAGCCCCGCACGAAGGGCTGGCTATTTGACACACTGGTCAGACCAGCTATGATGTATGCTGCGACGGTTTGGGCCCCAGGTCTCACAGTCACCCAGTGGAGTGCGATCGAGAGGCCACAGGTACGTATGATCTCGCGATTATTTCGTGGGAAACAGTCGGTGCCACATGACATCATCAGGGCAGAGCTAGCTGCACCACCCATGGCAGTAGAGGCACTATTCCAGACTATCTGCTTTATTCAGAGGATTAGGGACCTCCCTACAGATAGACTCACACACAGAGCTCTTGAGGCATCTATACAGATATCAGAGTTAGGATATGAGAGAGCTTGGTACACTCAGGTTAGAGTCTGGTTTGATAGTCATGGACTTGATATGGACAGATTGCCGCCTTTTCAGTATGACCCAGACTCACCTCACATCCACCTCTCTCGTCGTGAGAGGAATGTTGTGCTCAGACAGGATCTCTGGCAGCTCTACATTAGTCAGACATGGCACACACCACACATGGGATCGAGACTATCGCACTATCGAGACCAGTTCATAGACATACTAGCTGACGGTTTCATCCAGCGACCACGCTACATGGATACTCACATGCCTCATAGCTTGAGGGTAGCGATTGGCCAGCTGAGAGTCTCATCACACCGACTCGAGATTGAGACGGGCAGAGCCGCAGACATTCCCAGAGAGGAGCGGATATGCAGAGTATGCAGAGTAGAGATGGAGGATGAGGAGCACTTTGTATGCAGATGTAGCGCATATGATGGCATCAGAGCCAGATACGAGACTCTGTTTGCAGGGCAGCCCACCCTCCGAGAGATCATGGACTCTAGAGACCAGCGACAGCTCGGGCGATTCTTACTAGAGATACAGAGTCACAGAGATTCCCTACTCCAGCCTACTGTAGCACTCCATACAGGAGGGAGACAGAGTCAGCTCACTGACTTCTTTATTCCACGACGTGCTGCAGCCCTCCCCCCCTCAGCCCACATACCGAGCGGGGTGACTCTTCAGCAGGCTCAGATATCTCGAGCTAGGAGACGACCCCGTGATATAGGATATCGGGCCCCGAGACTTCACCGACACCAGATTGCGGAGATCCAGGATTGTGACCATCGCGCCATGGAGGAGAGACGATCCCAGATGATGGCCGATCCCGTTGCATCCATCAGGGTGGCCCTGACTCCACCTCCACCTATGTATCACATATTACATCCCACCCACTAGCACAGGATGGAGCTAGTTAGTCGTTTTAGATGCATTCTCATGGTTGTTGTACTACCCTTTTGCATATAGACTATCATAGATATCGCACTCCATACACCCCCCACCACTTTCATGGGTATCCCCACATGCACACTACGGAGATCTATATCAGCTTAACCAGTTTCTTTTCAGCACTTTTATCTTTTCTGATTGACAGAAGATACACCCATGTACATCGATTTGTCTCATAGGCCGAGTTCGGCCTCCTAATAGACGTAAAAACACTTTCTTTCTTTCTTTTCTCTCTCTCTCTCTCTCTCTCTCTCTCTCTCTCTCTCTCTCTCTCTCTCTCTCTCTCTCTCTCTCTCTCTCTCTCTCTCTCTCTCTCTCTCTCTCTCTCTCTCTCTCTCTCTCTCTCTCTCTCTCTCAGCGAGCTGAGCTACATCAGAGAGGTCCACCTATAGGGCTCACTCTCCACCAGGCAACAGCACAGAGAGCATGACACCGACGACGCATGGTCGGATATCGTCGGCCACGACTATATCAAGAGGACATCTCACGCATGAGGACAGCCTACGATCA
Organism: Ceratopteris richardii; assembly: GCA_020310875.1. Lineage (NCBI taxonomy): Eukaryota > Viridiplantae > Streptophyta > Polypodiopsida > Polypodiales > Pteridaceae > Ceratopteris > Ceratopteris richardii. The sequence continues at coordinate 208,807,192 of CM035407.1, read as the reverse complement.
CATGATGGAGCATAGGCATACCACCACCCCCTGGTTTGTCTTCCTTCATGCGGCACTTAGACCACCACCCATGTACCACATACTACACCCACCTCCACCCATCACCAATAGCTAGGGTGTTTTACTCACTTACATTATGGATCCCCCATGTATTAGGTGGCCACTATCTGCTTAGTCAGAGCCACGTCTCCTCAGCTTTTTCCAGCCCTATATAGCTTTGTGTAGCGATATACTTTTTATTTCATTTCATTTTCTACACAGGGTTACTACACTTGTACATGCTTTTTGTCTCATAGGCCAAGTTTGGCCTCCAGAAGATGTTAATATGACTCTCTCTCTCTCTCTCTCTCTCTCTCTCTCTCTCTCTCTCTCTCTCTCTCTCCCTCCCTCCCTCCCTCCCTCCCTCCCTCCCTCCCTCCCTCCCTCCCTCCCTCCCTCCCTCCCTCCCTCCCTCCCTCCCTCCCTCCCTCCCTCCCTCCCTCCCTCCCTCCCTCCCTCCCTCCCTCCCTCCCTCCCTCCCTCCCTCCCTCCCTCTCTCTCTCTCTCTCTCTCTCTCTCTCTCTCTCTCTCTCTCTCTCTCTCTCTCTCTCTCTCTCTCTCTCTCTCTCTCTCTCTCTCTCTCTCTCCCTCCCCCCCTCTCCCCCTCCCCCCCTCTCCCCCTCCCCCCCTCCCCCCCTCCCTCCCTCTCTCTCTCTCTCTCTCTCTCTCTCTCTCTCTCTCTCTCTCTCTCTCTCTCTCTCTCTCTCTCTCTCTCTCTCTCTCTCTCTCTCTCTCTCTCTCTCTCTCTCTCTCTCTCTCTCTCTCTCTCTCTCTCTCTCTCTCTCTCTCTCTCTCTCTCTCTCTCTCTCTCTCTTCTAGTAGCAAGGTTCGGTGAAACTAGAAAAGAAAGAGTTTTGAAATGCCCTCCCCGACGAGCCAGATTTTGGCTTGAGGGAGAGGGAAAAAAAACTTGTCTACAATGCTACATGTTGCATTGCATACATTGCAGATGCTACGCAACGCATTGCATTGCAACTATGTGACCTTGAGGGGGGATTGTTGGAAAACAATGTCGGAATGCTCATAATTGCCAAAAATTTCAACAACCCTAATTTAAAGACTTGGCCAAAATTTGGTCAAAAAAAGAAAAAATTATGGCATCATTGGAGAGTACTCATTGAGAGCTTTCTAATGATATATAACAGTTCATCATTTAATCTCAATTCGACCTCCAAATTACAAACCCTAATTTTGCTCTTAAAACTTGCTTTTCACTTAATTTTAATCAATGGTGGAGATTTAACCTATGAAAAGCAAATTGATGGACTCCTAAGAGGTAAACGACCAGCTTTCCATACATCAAAAGCAAACTTATTGCCAAAAAACCCCACATTTAGCTTTTCCAAAAAATCTGCACAAGTTTTTTGCTTTTTGGAGGATTTTATCGCCTAGCTTTAGGGGGACCAGCCAAGGTTATTTACGGAGGACATATTGGGCATCTAAGATCATCAATTCATAAGCTAGTTTAGCTTTAGCTCTAGGGTGAAGAGCTAGGAGGACTCAAGGAGGACAGTTTGCAGATTTGGAGCAGTTTTGGACAACCAAACTTTGTTCGTCTTCACACTCTATAGTATATGTGCTGATTTTGGAGAGGAGTAGTAGTAGTAGTAGTAGTAGTAGTAGTAGTAGTAGTAGTAGTAGTAGTAGTAGTAGTAGTAGTAGTAGTAGTAGTAGTAGTAGTAGTAGTAGTAGTAGTAGTAGTAGTAGTAGTAGTAGTAGTAGTAGTAGTAGTAGTAGTAGTAGTAGTAGTAGTAGTAGTAGTAGTAGTAGTAGTAGTAGTAGTACCTACATTAGGATTTCTTCTAGTGTTGTTGATGTATCAGGCTTTTGTCTATTACTTTATCGTAAGAAGTGACCATTGCTTCTGCTCTACATCAGAGAAAACTTAATTTCAGATTAGGGTTTGCTGTTTTGACTATTTGGAACAGTCCATATCCTTACTTTTGCATTTATTCACTCACAACCTCTTAGACACTTTTTCTCACTATTCTTTGTACCCACAACACATATCCTTACTTTTGCATATACTCACTCACATAAGAACCTCTTAGACACTTTTTCTCACTATTTTTTGTATCTACAACACATATCCTTACTTTTGCATATGTTCACTCAGATAACAACCTCTTAGACATGTTTTCTCACTATTCTTTGTATTTACAACCCTTAGATTCAGCTTGCATTCAGTTTTTGTATCATACACATTGTATTTGACATTTTGCATCTATTAGTGTGTAGTATCATTATGTTGTTGCACTTTTATCATTGTCTTTTTATCTCTCTCTATTGACATTTATCTCTCTTGATCAAGTTAAGGTGTGTATTGTTCGAAGGTCAAGTGTTGAAAAGATCTTGATTTAACCTGTGATTGATTTATTGGGCTTACCACACTTCCAACACCCTTTGTGTAGTCCTTGTGATTTTTTTTTGGCATATCAACTCATGTGTGGTATTTATTAAGTCTTTGTATCTGTTGATCAATGTTGGTCTAGCACTTATTTGTAATGTCTATAGTGAGAGTGTCATGTTTGTATAATCATCTGACTCCTCTTTCTTGGCTACTAACACTGCATAGTTGAAGTTCCCATCTTGATTATTTTTTTCAAGCCTCTTATTCTTTTACAAGTTGGTCTACTCCAGCACCTATTTATTTGGTTGTTATCTTCCTTCATCAAGGGGGAGGAGTGTTACTGAGTATATTTCTTCAAGGAGAACCCATCCATACAATAATCACCTTGCAAAAGCAACTATAATCATAGATCCAAAAAAGAAATTTCTAGTTGAAACCTATGCATACAGCATTGTTATAGGCATCATCTTTAATCAAGATCGTTGACATATTGGTTAGACTCATTTGGTTCAGTGTGTTCGGTGTGTTTCAAGTGTGAGGATCAAAACTTACATCCTAGCTAAGATGCACTGCTGATGTATTAGATGCATTTAAGGTGCGAGAGCCTAATGTTCTCTTTGAGGTAAGTGCATTCCATTCAAAAATAAATATATCAATGGTTCATATTGAAGTTTTGGATCAATTATCACCATTCAACAAACTAAAATATATATCGACAATTATAATGATACAAATTTCATGATCAATGATGAGATGTTAACCAAAGATCATAGCATTAAACATATTAACATGTTAGTAGCTAATAGCTGCATTATACACCACATTTGAGAGAGAGCCGAAACCACTATATGGATTATATACATCATAGATAATGTAAAATCAGAATACAACCATAGAATGTGAATCTATCTATAATATATGTCAACAGCCACATAATACATGGAACATAGTACATGAGATGATGAATGGAAGGCTGAAGCTTCTACTCTAACTCTGAGTCATCTAAACTAAATGACTCCTCTAACGATGAGTCCTCTCTAGCAAGGTTGCGCCGATTCCTGCATCTATAGGTATTGGGGTTTGGTTCAGTTCTCTACAGTTCTATACAACTGATTCCTTAGGGTCCCATGGTCTCACAACCTCAAAAAAGCACCATTTATTTGATACTATGAATTCAGTGCAGTTCTGATCTCAAGTTCGGTGTGTTACAGTGCTCACTACACATTAAGGTAGGTCACTTTAAGTTACAGGTCATGACCTGCATTTGTGCTGCGTGCATGATATGCATCAGGTTGTATACTTGATATGCTATATGCGATATGCATTTGACATCATTATGTAACTGCCAGTATGAATCAAGATTCAAATTACATGTCCATGTGACATGTGCTGAATTCAATTTCGGTCTTGCTATGCATTGTTGTGCATGATCTGGAATGCCCATTATGTAGATCATGATCATTTATTTCCATTGTGCATGTCTATTGACATGTCACTCATGAATGATGACAAATATTCATCAGTGTGTGATATGTATCATGACTGCCCATTGTGCATGTTATGCATCTGCCATCATTATCATTTATGAGCACATGATAGTGTGGTTTTGCATTTTTCATCATGTGTTGTGGATTTTTATAAGTTATAACATATAAATGTTTTGGCTGTGCAAGCAATTAACATCACATGTATTATAACTACATGAGACATCATGCAACGTGCATCATTGTGACATCATCATCTGGCATTGTGTATGCTGTTCATCAGGTCATATGCACAATTTGTTGTATGCATTGTGCAGCTGCCAGCATGAATCTGGATTTGAAATACATTACTCATCATGATATGCAGTGTACACAGTGCATTGTGTTGTGGCCTAATGCTAGTGTTCCATGTGTGTCTCTGTGTATGAGGCGCAATGTGCACCATGTACATCATGAACCTGCATAATTTCCTTACCGCTCAGTTTTCAGAGCTGAGGCCTGAGATTTAGGGCACACCCAGATAGTTAGTGCATATAGAAGTCATGTGTGCGTGGTGCAAAGTACACACTACACTGAGCAGTGAGCACTCATAGTGGCTTAAAACAGAGGGAGAGCAATTTAGTACCCAGTGCCCACTGCCCACATAACAGGATATGCAGATTATTTTTTATTTATCTGAGGACTCAGGAGTCACAACTGTCAGCCTTTACATGTGTCATGCATATGCTACAGCCTACATTTTTCTAAGCCATTGCTGACATCTAATTATGATATATTTTACAGATCTAAGATACTCACATAAGTGACACAGGATAATCCAATACCCTTAGTAGACAAAGGAAACACACTCTTTCCAATCATCTTCTGATATGACAGTGTCCACTGTCCACACGCATATAAACCTTAAAGGCACACAGGCTACAGCTGGAGCCATATCTGTTATGCCCATGTGGCAGGACAACAGTTGATGTCATATCTGCTATGCACAGGAACCACAATCAAAAGCCATATCAGAATGTTCAATGCCCAGGGCAAGATGTCAATGTTTCTTCATGTCACATAACACACAGATAAAGGCACACTTTTTCCCCCCATTTATATTTGTATAATATATATAAGTGACAAGTGTTTAAATACATCTATCATAGATGGCATTATGCATATGCATATGTTTAAATACATCTATCATCGATGGCATTATGCATATGCATATTGCACTTGTAGGGACACAGAGCACAATGCACACACACACACACACGCACATTTGGCATCCACATCTTTTTTCCCAAATGCAGCATGCTTGTCTCTATGTTTATTATGATGTATACATTATGATTCATGACTAATGTCTTATTGGTTTTATGTTTCAGTAACAAGGGCAGTCATTATCCTTCGGTGGGCAGCCATTATGCTTGGGTATCCATGTAGTATAATCCACTTAGTATTATACCATGCCTCAGGGTAATTCTTCTCTTTGGGATGCCACACTGAGCACTTCAGATTTTTGTTCTGTCACGAGAAGATGGGTGTGCAAGTATTGCAGTGAGTCTTTTTGCACCAGAATGACTCATCTCATATTAGGTGGTACAGGGATTGGTACATGTTTGGAGGCTCCTATGAACATTGCAGAAGTTGTGCAACAAGAACATAATCTTGCACAAGCAAATCTTGCAACTCATCGTCGTGAGCTTGCAACATCCTCCCTAGATATGTAAGAGGAGATTGAGGCAAAGCCTAGTAGGGCTTCGGAAGAAAGGATTGGTTCATAGAGAGATAAGAGTGAGTTCGAAATCTTTCCAGACCTACCATAATCACAAAGATCTGGACAGCCATCACTTCACTCCTCTTTTGGCTATATCCTCAAATAGTAAATCAATGCTACCTTGCAAAGGGTCCAAACTATAGAGGGATACTCATTCTCTATCAGCTCTCCCATTCTTCTATAATTAAACGCATTAACTATAATAACTTGGACTACGTTCTCACATCCAACCTCTTCTATGGTACTCTTTAAAGTGCAGATAGATGTATTCTCCTGTGTACAATATATCACACGTATAAAATAGAAATGAAGTGATGGCTTTCTAGATCTTTGTGATGATGGTAGGTCATAAAAGGTCTCTAGCTCAGTCTTGTCTCTCTATGAAGCACCCCTTTTTTCCTGAAGCCCTACTAGGCTCTACCTCAATCTCCCCTAGCATATGTATGAAAGATGTTGCAAGCTCACTATGACAAGAAGCAAGATTCACTTGTGCGAGATTATGTTCTTTTTGCACAGCTTTGGTAATGTTTGAAGATAACTTGAACACCCATCTTTTCGCGCTAGAACTATAACCTATAGTGTTTCCCAATGTGTGGCTTGCGGTGTGGCCATCCCAAAGAGAAGAAATACCACGAGACATGGTGTAATACAACTACGTGGATCCCCAAGGATAATGGCTGCTCTTGTTCCTGAAACATGAAACCCACAAGACACTAATCATAACTCATATTGTATGCATCATAATATGACATAGATGATAGATGCATTTGAGCAATTGTCACTTATATATTTTATACAAACATACAGGAGGGGAAAAGTGTGCCTTTACCTGCGTGTCATGTGACATGAAGAGACATTGACAGCTCGCTCTGGGCATTGAACATTTTGATACGGCTTTTGACCGTGGTTAGAGTGGGCATTATAGATATGACATTGACTGAAGCTCTGGGCATTACAGATGTGGCTCGAGCAATAGCTTGTGTGCCTTTAAGGTTTATATGTGTGGACATCTAACTTAGATGTTTGTACTGTGGTTCATTTCCAACCAACATTTACTTGATTTATTACCCAATAGGAAAACTAATTTGTCTTATCGAGCTTGAAAATATGTAGAACGTAGGAGAAAGGGTGCCATTTACTTTTGATCAACCTCAATCTAACTTGACCAAGTCAAATCCAATTAAATTCATCCAAGTTACGACACTTTTCTCAAGAATTTAGCTTGAAATTCTTGGAAATTGTCAATCTTATGATCAATTCCTAATTTTTCTTTTCAAGAGTGTACTTGAACTCTATGAAATTCATTGGAGCAATGCTACTTAACTTGAAGCAAACTCAAATGATTAAGTCAACTTAGACTTAGCAGCTTTTGAAGATTGAATAAGTTCTTATAGGAAACATCTATCTCGAATGTTTGATTTAGTTACATTTTGCCGCTAGCTAGCCCGTGTCTTTTCTAGGGATTTGAACTCATAACCTCTCAACTAGGAGTGTGATGGTCTAACCACTTACCCCAAGCCATGATTGAGGAGTACTTCCTAATCCTTCCTCTTAGGGTGAAGTTCAACCATCTCCTTCACGTCAAGGGTGTTGTTCAACCATCTCCTGTCACTCTAAACCTTAGTATCTTGAACCTCGTTCTCACCCATGCTTGGTATCTTGAACCTTCAAACAAGTATCAACCAAGATGTCTGACAGGCTTCATACTTCCTCACTATCCCAATGGATTTGGAAAGCGGAAAGAAAGAACTAAAACTCTGTGTAACCAATTAAAACTTCTAAGATACTTGAACTTGTCGAGAGTCAAACTCTATCTGACTCGAGACTTGAACTTTTCAAGGATGTTTTTCAACAAGATTCTAAAGCGTTTTCTCTATCTTTAAGAGAAATAGACTAGATTCTCAAAAAGATTCTTGGAGTAAAGTTTGAATATCATCCAGCCACTGGAGACTAGTATTGTATCCAATCTTGATGTCACGAGCCACCAAGCTTTATTGATACTATTTTCTTATTTTACTCAAGACATTAATGCTTCCTCATAGACTTAGTTAATCTTTCCTTTATTCAATCTCTTAAGACTATTTACTTGGAATGAAATTCTTATGCATTAATAGCCAAGAAATTAGTGTCACCAAGTTGCATTATCAATTGGGTGCTTTCAAACTAACTTAGTGTTTCCAACCTTAGTTCAAAGGATCATTTCAAAATCATGCTTCTTCAAAAATTTATCAAATATTTCTAAATCAAAAATGCTTTAGCTTGAAGTGTTCCATAATTCATGTAAGAACATACTTTTTCATATTTTAATTATAAATGAAAGTCTTGAAAGTTCATTACTTCGTGATCTTCTTAAGTTAATTACTGTATGATCTTCTTACTTACTTATCTTGAAGTATCTTGTAAGATCATGTTTTTATCCTCCTTGAATTTATACTTATCCTTTCAAGTTTTAATTTCCTTGGGGATCTAATCTTACTTCAAGATTCGTTCTAGGACTAAAAGATATTTATCATCCCAAAATCCGATGTCCCATATTATCATCCCTATATCAATCCGAGTATAAAATATGTTGCCCCATACCACCCTATTTTATATTCACATTGATATGTGAGTGATTATGTGATACTTATCCTAAAGTCCAAACATATCTTTATAGAGTATCATCTCACTTAAATTTTTTAAAAGAATTTGAAGTTTAAAGAATTACCTCTAACTTGATTTTCTAGGTTTTGATTCCTTCACAAGATCATATTACGATCGCATTCTTTGACTTAAACTTTGTCTTGGAAACTTGACAACCTTTTGATGGAACATCCATTCTTCTTTTCTAGGGTTTTCAAAAAGAAAATCAAGTATAATTCCAAGTTCTTGAATTTTTCTAATTCAAGTCCCATTGGTTAAACTCAATCAATTTGTGGTGACAAGAGCTTTTCACTTCTTGTCTTTTGATTCCTTTCTTACTGAAGCTTTAAGTAGCTAATCCCGAGACTTTACAGGAATCTCTCTACGGCTTAAATCTAAGCTTCTATTCATTCTTTTGGATTTCACCTTTAAGAAATCCCTTTAAGAATAGGTAAACTATATGTTTTATCCTCTAGAGACTTAATTACCGTCATCACCATTGCAGACTACACACTTGGAACAACTAACTCTTTTCACACTTTCTTTGGGATAAGTGGAACTTGAGCATACTGTAGCTATTTGTGTGTTTTCCAAACCCCTTTAGGGATCCCATATTTTATAAGCTTTGGCATGTCATTAAGTTTTTTTCTAAATAACTTTACTTCTTGGCTAAGCATTTATAACCTAAAGATGCTTAGTTGTCTCTATCTCAACCCATGAGATAGGCTAGATGATTATGTCCTTTTTTATAGAAAAATATACTTGAAAAGAAATATGAGCATTCATCATGTGATAGCTTCTATCTTTAAAATATCTTTCAAAAGGACATCATCATTTACTTATCCTAGCATGTTTATGAACTTACTTGTTTTGGGGAAAGTCCATGGATGAATTGAGATCCATTACTTGGAACTTCTTGTATTCTCAAAAGATAAGCCCATCTTGAATATGGTAGAAAAATGGTTTGATTCAAGAAATACATTACTAGGCTATTCCATTTAAGTTTTTGTCTTTAGAAATGATCTCATTTCCTAAAGATCACTTGACTAGGTTTCATCTTGAAATTGCATCTCTCTTAAATGAAACCAAAAAGTAACTCTTCCATGTTTTTCTTGGCACTTTGCATTGTTACTACAGATGCAATCATGGAACCTAACATCCGTCTATTGAACTTCAGAGTTCAGCTTATGTTAAAGTTCAATCATGGTTCTTTAATTTCCATCACTCCTTTGGATGGAGTCAAGCAACAGCTCTGATTTCAAAGTGCTCATGGAACTTTGAAACTTCTGCGAGTTATCATCCTACTTAGGATGCTTGAGAAATTACATAAGAAAGTGTAAGATCTCATTTTTAACTCGTCTCTATGATTCTCTAAGTATTTCCTAAACTTAGAGTAATCATAAATCTTTCTAGGTTTGCAAGTAGGCATGTATTCTTGCCTAACAATATTGCAAAAAATTATTTGGAATGTAACTTCATTTTCTACTTTATGCTTATTTTTCTATGCAAGACATCTTTCATACTTCACGTAAACTTGACATTAAGTACTTGATACCTACGTACCCCTTTAGGAAGGAATCTACTAGTTGCTTGAGTTGCAAAGCTATGGCCAGCATTCTTTAGCAACTAACTAGTAGTTTTCACCTTCTCATATATCAAAATTGAGCTTTAGCAAGTAAGCTAACTACTACGAAAGTACATTAATTTATCTAGTTAGCAAGCACTTATACCCTTCTTTATTACAAATGCATGTGCTTGTATGCAAATGCATATATTTGCATGTATGTGTTGGCATGTTTTTTGTGTGCCCTAAACTAACTCAAGCGTTTCTCGTGCTTTCCATGCATGCACTTCATGCATCTATGCTAAACTTAGAGTAAGCATAAATCTTTCTAGGTTTGCAAGTAGGCATGTATTCTTGCCTAACAATATTGCAAAAAATTATTTGGAATGTAACTTCATTTTCTACTTTATTCTTATTTTTCTATGCAAGACATCTTTCATACTTAATGTAAACTTGACATTAAGTACTCGATACCTACGTATCCCTTTAGGAAGGAATCTACTAGTTGCTTGAGTTGCAAAGTTATGGCCAGCATTCTTTAGCAACTAACTAGTAGTTTTCACCTTCTCAAATATCAAAATTGAGCTTTAGCAAGTAAGCTAACCACTATGAAAGTACATTAATTTATCTAGTTAGCGAGCACTTATACCCTTCTTTATTACAAATGCATGTGCTTGTATGCAAATGCATATATTTGCATGTATGTGTTGGCATCTTTTTTGTGTGCCCTAAACTAACTCAAGTGTTTCTCGTGCTTTCCATGCATGCACTTCATGCATCTATGCTATGCACAACATAATATCTTTGCTTCCTTTTATTGTATAAACATGTTAGTGCACATGCTTTAGTGCATAAAAAAACTTTTCTAACAATAAGGAAGCTTGTGATGTGTAAAAAAATATCCTTTAATTGAAGTTGTGCATTTAAAATATTCTTTTGGAAGAGAAATGCACATACAATCATTCTTTTCCATGCATGAAGTTGAAAATAGTGTACGAAAGCATGCAAGTACTTTCGGTGCTTGATTTGTTTGTCATTTTTAGCTTTCATTAACTTCTTGAAGATCATCTAATTGTTATCCAAATTGAAGCCTTATGTCATGCTTCAATGATGATTCTATGCAAACTATATGAAAGCAAAAAGCAAAAAATATTGAAATCAAGAATGAACTTCGAAAATACTTAGCTCCAAGTAATAGCTACATTCATCCTTTCCTTAAGAGGAGCCATTATACTCCTAACAGCTTCTCCGAAAGATGCCTGCTAAGAACAAATTCTGTCTAGACCAGCTAAATCTCCTCCAATTCCAAATATCTTTATGCCATTGAAAACGTATAAAAAGAGCTTTCCAACAAGTTAAAAATCATTGAAAATGGGCACTCGAGTAAAGAGCAAAGTGCATCCAAAGTTGATTAGATGCTAGATCATTACCACTTGGAAACAGTTTTCGGAGTGGCTTCTTTGGATGCTTTCCAAAGCCATCTTAGAGGTAAATTCATAAGTTTGAAGTTGCATGTTGCCCATACTCCAAAGAACATACATAAGTCAAAAATAACAAATTTAGACATCATATGATACCTTTCAAGAGGGGTCGAAAATGCCCTCTTGCATGATTTTGCACTTTTCTTCGAAAGAAGAATCTTTATATCTTGAAAGCTTTTGCTCCATTAACTTGCTTTTTGGGTTCCATCTTTGCTTTCCACATGGAATAATTCCCTCCTTTGCTCCTTTCTTGTTCCTTTTTTCTTCTCTTTCCATGCATCCTTTGCTTCATGATGCTTCATACTCGAGGTCATGATTCACATGGATCTTTTCCAATTCAGATCCTCTAATACCAATGAAATGAACTAAGACTATTAGGAACACCACATGCTTGAAGAGTCATGGTTGAGAGATAACTCTTCTCCCAACCTTATGCCTGTATATATAGCTATTCAGGACTCAATCCCTTTGATTCTAAGCCACTCTTTAGAAAAACCAATTTTACTCGAGAGCCGTTCTTTAGAAAAGTAGCTTTAGTTGAGAACCACTCTTTTCTACCACCCTTTACCTAGAAAGGTGCCAATTAGAAAGAACGATCCACAATGCTCAGGCTCATGGAGGTCTTGGGCAAATTCTTGTACCTTGCACCTTGCAGGACTTTACAATAAGACCTCCTCCTTGCCCCCCTTAAGATTTAGCCACTAAGCTGGGTGGATTCCTTGTCTTAGAGAGCATATATGAACCTTTTCTTAAGTTTATTCTTGAGATCTTTGGCCAAACAACCAAGCGACCAAACAGTGTCTGAATTCAGATTTGACCAAACCGGTTGAAGTCACCTGCAAAATCCATCCAATCTTCCATGTCAGCAAATTACAAGAGTTTAATTTTAAGGAGGGTAACCTAATAGATCATACTCTTTCATTGCATAAACAAGAAAGCCTGAATTATTCTCTAGAGAGGACATTTGATATGAGATTCAATTGAGAAATCATGCTATCTTAGAGTACCTAGTGTCTAGAGAATTAACACTTATAGATGCTCCTTGTTAATCAAAAATTCTTGTTTTGAATTACTCTTCCACCTTCATCATTGAGAATGATGATTTTTGGAAGGGGGAGAAATCTTTACAAGGCTAATTTCCATATAAAAGCATGTGGAGACAAGGGTCATTTAGGCTAAGGTCTCTTGCTCAAGGGATCCAAGGCCTAAGACCATGAGGGCCACATGGAATACTAGAAGACTTTCGAGAGGGTTCTACAGGTCTAAGGTGGCAAATGGTATAAATGAATGAGATGTGAGATATAACAGACAAGAGGTGAGACCACATACATTCCATTATTCTTCCCCTCTTCTAACATGAACCAATCAATCATATGCAAATAACACAAGATGTAAAACAAGAGGATATTAAGAATAATATGCATTCAATAATGCAAAGGCCACAGGTGTGGTTTCCACTTAGCTACTTTAGTAAGAACTTTGTCATGCATCCAAGTAGTGACATTGTTTTTCAATGGCGTCTAGCCAAGGGATAACCTAAATGCCTCTAGATCTTCCACTAACAAACTCCTTGTTCCTTTTAGGGAAGGTCCTAAAAGTCAATGCAAAATAGAGATCTTTCACTAATAAACTCCAAGTTCCTTCTAGATAAGGCCCTAGACTCGATGCAAAATATGTAAACCAGTTTGGATATATGTAAATTGAGCTTTAGCCATGAGTATGCAAAGAAAGTATGCAAACGTTGCATGGCCACAACAAGGCCTTGCAATGTTCCTCTCAAGAATAACAAGGTGTCATCCATGAAACAAAAAACTTCACAATATGCACCAAGGTGGTTCGGTACGTTTGGTACGACACGTACAATACGTGTACGGTACGTGAACGGTACGTGGCAGGGAGGTTTGGTACGGTATGGTACGTATATATATTTTTTAATATATATATATTTATATATATTTTTATTTTTAATTTATTTTGTATATTTATTTTGTATGTAATAATATGTTCTCCATGCATGTATTTATAGTGAATTACCACATGAGCACTTGAGTCTCAAAGCATAGTTAACTATGAATAGTATGGCTCATATAATGAGGTTCCAAGTTCAAAATGTTTAATGATAATTTCTTTTTATAGAACAAGTACCATATGTGTACGCTACGTAACGTACGTATCATACATATCCAAGAGGTTTGGCACGTGAATTTTTCCAACCTTGATATGCACACCACCAATAATATGCATTCTAGTCAATTGATCCATCAAACAATACAAGGGATGTTTGAAAATGGAAAAAAAAAATAGAGGATTTAGTGGACAGACATATCTAATATCCCTAAAAATATGGATGGACAAGGTCTTATGAATCTTTTCAAATAAGAGGGTCTTGTGTATTAAAATGTTGTGCTTTCTTTTTCATCAAGATTGATTGTAATTCTAATTTTTATGGGCCTTGTTTAAGAAAACTAAGAGGTAAAATGTTGTTTGGTTCAACATGCCATTCTAAGAAGCCTAATATTACTCCATATATGAGATTAATGTCAAACATTGTAGTTAATTGTAAGTGATTGATACAAATACTTACAAGAGAGTTCTTCTTGTACCAAGTGAAGAGTCAAAATGTTCAACACATTAGAAATATGCCTAATTTTTCTTACATTTTTGGGTAATGTGAGAATTCTGCCCCTTTGGAAGATAGACATGGTTTTCCCATTTTTAATAATAATAGGCCTTCAACTAGCCAACTAGTTTTTTGAGGGATATGTACATATAGCTAGTTGTAAAAGAGTATGCAAGCATTGAGATCCTTCAAATGAGCAAAGTAGCATACACATTTGCAATAATGATACCTCTCATCTCAAATGAATTTGCTATTACTGCGTCTCTCTTCTCCATTTATCTCCATTTCTCTCATCATTGCCAACATTTTTTCTCCCTAGATGCAACATTCTTCCTCTCTTCTCCAGATTAAGCATTTTCCTCTTGGTTTCATGCAAGCTATCTTTTAATTCATATGTTTATGCCTGCATGTTTCTCCATTTAAGATGGTTTTCACCACCTATGTTTTGTCATTCTCTGCAGCTTTTTTCCTTTAGGTTGGGTGTAAATTGTCTTTATGTGCACATGTTTTGCCACTTGTATCTACTTCACCCCCTATCTTCTTACTCTACGTGCTCATTCCTCACGAAAATGGTTGCATAACGGTTGCAATATCCACCTACTCAAGTTGAGTCTGTTGCATCCTCGCTTGTGCATTTTAGCAAATACTGTGTTATTTGTTATAATTCCAAAAGAAAATTGTAGCGATGAAGCACTTCTGCACAATAACTGGATTGAAGAATTAAATCCTAAATGTTGTGCATGTGTGTTACCTGGTTTGCTCTGTTTTCCACCTTTATATCAATGCTCAGCACTTTGGAATGCACAGCGGATAACATAAGACCAGAACAAATAGTTTCACAAAGCTTTTATTTAACAGCTATTCACATAAACAAGAGCTGATTGCGATGAGGTTGTGCAACAAGTTTTGTGGCTCTTGGTTACCCTGAGATGCTGCCAAGTGAATCTCACAGCTTAAAAAGCTGGCATTCATCCACCAAGGTACGTGAGTCGCTGGAGAAGATGTTCAACAGACCTTCCAAAGCAGCTTAGCTGCAGTGTTGCCAAACAGGACAATCAGTAATGGTTGGTGTTGCCTACATGCAAAAATGTCGGCAACGAGATTTTGTTTAACCACTTCCTGGAATTCATTTGCCTTCAATAATCCAAGGTGTTGTTAAAGCATCACGCGCTACCTGCCTGCATACGCTGCATGTGTGGCTGTAGATGCTATCGAATACGATACATGCCAATACATGTTGATAAATGAGACATGCGAACAAATGACACAAAGTGGTGCCAGTCCTGTGCATTTAAGTGGGAGAACGTCCCTGTATTCTGGTATCATTCTGAAGCAGCACTATGACTATTCCATATATTCGTCACGCCATGTTTCCATGAGCAGAGAAAAAAGACGCACAAAGAGAGGCATTCAAGAATAAAGCCACATTCGCTCATTTGAATACAAGATAAAAAATGCAGAAGCGAACCTTAGCCTACAGATAGTTAAAGAATACACAAAAGGTTAAGTGCTTCAAAGGGATTGCACCGGGAAATGGCTGGGTGCTTGAGCTACCGAACGTGAGCCATGAATGCAGTAAACTAGTAATCTAGTTGAAATACAAAGTCCTAAAAGGAAACCAGTAAAGAACAGATAATTGTTTGTGGCAGTGCGTTTCTTCGTCATGATTGTTACGTCTTGCATCGACACCATTCATCATTCTGTCCTTTGAAGGTGGGACACACCTGCAAAGAGAGCATGTACCTTCAAATCAAGGAGTGAGCGAAAAGATTTGTTCTTGGCAAGTTTAAATGCTCGGAGTAAGACGCCAATTCCTACACGAACGCCATTTGCAAGGAGGAAGCTTTGACAGAAGCTACTAATGGAATTGGCGATGCAGGAATCCAAATGTTGGCACAGAGTATGCCGGCTGCTGAAAAATGAGCTGTACCAATGCTCTCCAGGTGCATGATTTGCGTGCAAATCCTCGACGGCTTTACGCAAGCTGACTTCAGCCTCCCGTAATCGTTTCAAGGCTGCCTCTTTCTCTTGAGACGCAAGAGCTGCTCTTTGCTGCAGCATCCATTCCTCCTTTGGCGCGGGCATGGTATAGCACAGACGCCCCGGTTCCAAAGTCCCTCATGAAGAAACAGATCTCTTCATCTTTGGCAACGGGAAACGGGCCCCAACTTCCGAGTTGACCATGTAGACAGCTAAAAAGGCAGATAAGCAGAGATCCAGAGAGTAAAAGAGGGAAGGTCCGAGTTCGTCCATTAGATCTTTCTAAGCGGATGCACATGCAGACTAGTCGACGAGCCATGCAGGAGTTGAAAATGTCGATAAAAGATGAGGAATCGTGCTCTAGCGCACGGTGGAGCGGAACACATGTGACTCAAACCATTTCATGTTTGATCATCCGACATTCAGAATTCATCCTTCGAAACACCATCCAAAATCAACGTTGTTTTTGGTTTGGTGCTCACTTTTGAGGTGGATTTTTTATTTTTTTTTTTTAAATGGACGTTTGTCCGAGGTCTACTCCTTCAGGCTTTAACTTTGAAATTGTAATTTCACAAGGAAGAGCATAGTACCCATGAGACCACCCTTATCTCATAAGAATAGGGGTTTACAAGGTTAGGTTAAACTGTTGCCATATCTATCGTGGGGTAGATCAAGCGGTGACACAGTCACATGATACATTCCATGATTAATATGTCCCTTATATGTAGCCGGGGAGGGGTTGAACCCTCGCCCCCGCCTCAAGAGGCAAGTGGCCCAACCACCCAGACAACAACCTTAGGACTTTGTTTAATCTCTCGAGATGGGCATGTAATGACTTTGGCCAATTTAAATTAGTTGTAATTAGTTCTAACTTTGTCTAACTCTTGCTTTGTGGAATACGGAGGTCCTGTAGATACTATGCTCAGTCACTTGTATAGTTGTACTTTCAAAGTGAAAGTCGAGAGTGTAGGTGATTGTCAAACTTCCATTAAAAAAAAAAAATCAACGTTGTTCTTTTTGTGAGGGCAATTTTTCTGTCAAAATCGTTGTTCTATGTATGTTTTCGACAGTCTACACCGTTGTTAATCTATGGGTAAACAAATTTTTATTTAGAATAGATTCACGATACTTCCACTCACAAGTGTAAATACATGGCTAGTGGAACAATGTATTGTTTCTTAGTTCCATGTGGAACCTTCTTGTTCTTCCACCTGGGTGTGAAGCCAATCTTCAATTAGGGTTACAAAAATGGGAAAGGAATTGTGAATGGTAGGCTCGCAGTCATTAGTGATAAGGTAATAGGTTGTTTCTCTATAAAGCACGCCTTATCTCCAATGTGTTTGATCATAACTCATAAGTGTATGTTCATCTTTGGATATGGCACCCCTTAACTCGTATATGCTCATCTTTGTATAGGGCACTCCTTTGAATATGATTCTCCCCTACACACCTCTTGTCCTATGTGCTTGATTATAACTCATAAGCGTATGCTCATATTTGGACATGCCCATGGTTGCAATTTCAAAAAAAAAAACTTCAAACTAGGGGATAGAAAGATGTAGAGATTTGGAAGCCACATGTTCCATTGCATTAGTGTCTTTTTATATGGCATGTGGGGGATAGAAGATGTAGAGGTTTGGAAGTCACATATTCCATTGCATTAGTGTGTTTTTATATGGCATGAGATCATCATAGGGCATAGGATTGGTGAATTTTTAGGTCTTCATTCTTTGATCCACGTCCCATGTGAGGGCAATTGGACAATATAATGAATTTCCACAATGTAATGGAGGGAAAGACACAATGTAATGACTTTCACTCTCTACACCTTAATGGATTCTTCAATCGTGTGAATTTCAAGTCAACTCAGAGTTTTGATTTTATGGTTCATGTGACAATCAAGAAATACTATTATCTTTGAGAATTTAATTATGTTTTCACATGTTCTTTTGGAATCTCCTTCTTATGGCGATTTCTTTGTTGTCAACAAAAAAAGTGATCCATTCTAGAGTTCATTACTCACAGAAATGAAGAAGCTTGACAGAGGCTTGTAAAAAAAAAATTTACCAACTATACTCAATACGCTACCCTCGAATGGTCATAAATGATCCATGGTGCTCTAAGTTGTAAGGCGCCCATTATGAGAAGAAGAAGCCTAGCCATTGATGGCCATTGATGATCATTGATGGTAATAAATGACGCATGTGAGCTTAGCCATGAGGTTAGGTAGGACATAAACTTTGGGGCCATTAGATTTTCATTCAAGGTGGAAATAAAGGCCTTGTGATGTTGTGTAGTTTTCCCATAAAACCTTGATTGGGGAGTGCAGAGGGGGTCTTGCCCCCCTTCTATCGGGTTCGAGGACAAGGGATGGTAGGACTTTTGTTCATGAAGATATTTACAAAAATTATATTTTGCCAATTTTTTTGTCTCTCTTGACTACATTTGTGTGTACTAACTCCCATTGTAAAAGCTAAATAAGCATGGCCTATGTGAAGCTCTAGAAAACATTGTGCACTAGTAAGCTCTTCATCTAGAGTTTATCTAGGTTGCCATCTAAGCTCCATATTGGGAGAGCACATTTGGACAACACCATTTTTGTGAGTGCATTTCTCTTGGCCATTTGAGAATTTGAGTTCTTTATCTTCTTAGTGTGCGTTTCTCTCTATATACATTTTTGTCAACTCTATTTATTGTTATATTCAATTATGCTATTATTTCCTACATGGTGTCAGAGCTCTGGAGGCTCTAAGTGATGTAGAAGAAGAAACACAAAGGTTTTGATTACAAAGGAGAGAAGATGTCAAGTGGTGCTTCATCTCTACGACTAGGAATCAAGGTGGTTCATCAACAGAAGTAGGTGAAGCACAAATAAGAGCAACATGATGTTTGTCATCCCAACATGGTAGATACGACCACTGGCCTTCAAACAACATAAGCTTGATGATACAAATTACACCATCTGGGAGTTTTAAATCACTTATGTCCTTGATTCGTATGAGCTTTTGGACACTATTATTGGGATTGATCATGTGCCTTAAGAAATTGTGATCCAAATAATCAAGATCAGATGATTCCTCTTGTTGTTGATCTTCTACATGCTTGGAAACATAGAAATGCAGATGCACACTATGCTCTAGTTATACGTATTCGTGTTAGCACACTAAATTTTATGGATTATACTACCAAGGCTTTGTGAAGCATGGAACATATTGAGAAATGAATATGAAACTCATAAGCAGACACAAATTCAAGACTTGGAGAATCAGCTAATAGTAGAAAGGATTACTGATGGGGAGACTGGAGAGGTGCTCACCACTAGCATAAAGAATCTATAAGGCAAGAAACGGTCTAGCTCAATGTTTTCTTCAAATCTGCCCACAAAAGTTTGATGGTTTGGTAACTACTATCAATACTCAAACTAGATCTCAACCTCTAACTTTTGATGAGTTTAGTGCCTTTCTCATGGAGGAGGAGTTGTGGCGTAAGGCAATGAATGGCAGCAACAAAAGAGATGTTGCATTCATAGAAAATTCCAAAGGAGGCAAAGTGGACTCTTCAAAAGATGGAGATAAAAAGAAGAATGAAAAGAAGAAGTTCAAGGGAGAACACTTCCATTGCAAGAAGAAAGGCCACAAAATTCAAGATTGTCACATCACGAAGGAAGAAGAGAAGAATGGTTCTTCATAAGATGGAAAGGGCAAGGAGTTTGCTGACACTACAAGAAATAGGGGGTGTAGCGATGCCCCCGAATTGAAAAAAAAAATGGCATCCTTTGCTTATGCGATGCTGCCGGGATTTGGATGCACAAGCGAGAGAGTGAGAGAGAGAGAGAGAGAGAGAGAGAGACAGAGAGAGAGAGCACGAGAGAGAGAGAGAGTGAGAGAGAGAGAGAGAGCAAGACCGCACTCGTTGAAGCCAGGTATGCACGCACACACACACATACATATGCATACACACACACATATACACACACACATACACATAGACACACACACACACACACACACACATATATACACACACATATACACACATACACACATAATGATGCATACACACACATATACATACATACACACACACATATATGCACACACACATCTATGCATACACACACATATGCATACATAATGCATACATAATGCACATGCATACATACACATACATAATGCATACACACACATATGCATACATAATGCATACACACACATACACACACATATGCATACATACATGCATAGACATACACACATAGACACATACACACGCATAGACACATACACACACATAAACACATACACACTCATAGACACACACACATACACATAGACACACACACACATATACACACATACACACACACATACACACATAGACACATACACACATAATGATGCATACACACACATACACATGCATACACACATACACACACACACACATACATGCACACACATACACACACACATACACACACATATATGCATACACACACATAGAGAGACATACACACACATACACATACATGCATACATAATGCATATGCATATGCATACATACATACTTACATGCATACACACACATATGCATACATAATGCATACACACATATACACACACATATGCATACATAATGCACATGCATATGCATACATACATACATAGACACATACACACACATAGACACATACACACACATAAACACATACACACTCATAGACACATACACACTGGGGGGATTTGTTGATATATTTAGGTAGTGATGTGTGTGAACACACTAGGACCGCCGGGGCACTTTTTCCCTCTTTAGGAGTTTTTTTCCCCTTGGCTTGTATATACGCCTATTGCCCTAATGGGGTACTTATCTTTGTACATTCTCTAGTAATACATTCAGTATTGTGTGTTGTGCTCCAAGCTTCTTCTTCTTCCTTGTGTTGTTCGCGTGCTTCTACAGACATCTATCTCCAACACCATCATGTTCATCATTGTCGCACAAATCTTGTACTTTATCTTCTTTTGAATATAGATCTTTCAACCTTACATATTCCACAGGATCACTTTTGTGTAGCCTCCTCATAGAAGCTTTTGATAATGAGGTCTTACTGGCAATTGTGAATGGTGTGGAGGAATATCATCAACATCATACATTGGAATTTACACATATAGATAAAGTTCATTAGTACTCCATAAATGAATAAAAAGTAAACTTTAAACATAAAATTAAATATATAAGTTATTAAATATGGATAGGAAATTTTTATTCTCTCTAGCTAAAAGGTGCTCTTGGAGGTCTACGCCATCCATAATTCACTAATAGTTCATCACCAGCATGTAATGTAGTAATAGCATTGACAACTATATATCTTGATACATCTCTACTCATGTATGGTGATTCATGAATATTTTCACGATGCTCCTTGCGACACATTTTGCAATTTTATAGCAATGAAATTGTGTCGCCTTAACTATCGCTATGCGCCCGTATTCCTTGTAGTGTGAAACTACTAGAATAAAGCTTGAGTTATTTGTAATGATAAAGGAGGTATGCTCCTCGACCAAAGATTCAAGAAAAGATGACTTATGGATGTTGGACATTGGTGCCTCTCATCACATGATGAGCAAAAAAGTTCCCTACAACATCTAAATGAACCCATACTAGTAAATTTAGGTATAAATGCAAGACATCTTCCAGAGGGTGAAGCTACAATTTCTTTCATTAAAGCTAATGGATATGTGAGGAAGCTTTCAAGTGTGCGTTGTATGTTCCACAAATCAAAAGAAATCTGCTTTCAATAGTGTCTATAATTGATCAAGGTCATGATGTATCTTTCAACAAGACAAGAGCAAAGATTATGGACAGTAACAACAACATTGTTGGGATCGGCAAAAGAAGGAATTGCTAGTATGAGTTGTCTGCTCTTACAACTACTACAAGTGTGGGCACAAGTAAACTATGGCATGAGAAATTCGGCCCATATTGGATACCCTATACTAAATGAGATGCATCATAGGGTTTGGGTTGCACAACTACCATTGATTGTAGATACAAAGGAACCATCTGAAGCTTGCATGATGAGCAAGCAATAGAGGAAATCATTTCCACAAGAAAGCAAGAACAGAGCAAGCTATCCTCTAGGGTTGATACATGTTAACATGTGGCAAAAAGATGTCTACATAGACCTTAGGAAGATTTTCCTACTTCATGTTACTTGTCGATGAATATAGTAGGAAGATGTGGACTTACATCCTTCATGATTAAGGATCAAGCTTCTAGTAAGTTTAAAGAGTGGCTTTAGCTTGTTGAAATTGAAACACAGAAGAAGATGAAGGAACTCGAGACAAATGGTGGTGGGGAGTTTGCATCAATAGGGTTTGAAGATTTTTGCAAGAGTAAGAACATCAACCATCAACTCACAGTGGCACATAACCCTAAAATGGTGTTGTAGAGAATCAAAAACCATTATGGACATGGAAAAGTGCATGTTGGAGGGAAAAGATTTTCCAAATCAATTTTGGGAAGAGGGCATCAACATTGTTGCCTACATCTTGAATTAAAGTTACACCAAGTCACTTGATGGGTTGGAAGGATCATCTCTAGTCACATATTGTGATTTAGATTGGGAAGGAGATATTGATACCCGAGAATTAGTTTCTGGATATTTCTTTTCTTTAGGATTTGGGATTTTGTTTTAGATCAGTAGTAGTAAGAAGCAACTAATTGTAGCATTATTTTCTATTGAAGCAAATCACAAAGAGCATGTGTTGCAACATGCGAAGTCATATGTTTGAGAAGGATCCTAAGGCACATAGGAATACATGGACTAGAGACTAAATTCATACTTCTGTATGCTGATTAAAAAAAGGGTAAAAAACCATTTGGGGGGAGTTTTTTTATCATTGTTTTATTGAGTAAAACAACTAGACATCCAATCTTATTTCGATGATAGTTTCTAGAGCATATCTTGTTGTAGAATTTCTACAAACCATATTTTGATTTGTCACTATCCAAAAATATATATATATATAAAAAGAAGAAAAAGTTCTTAATGGTAAACTCAAAATAATTTCATTTAAATACACAAAAATTGTAAAATAATGACAATCTTGAAGTGTTTATCTTCTAAAATCAATAGTACTACACTCTCTTATCATAAAAATAGGTTGTTACGCATCAAAGCCATATATTTATGTTTTTTAGTCATTGTAAGAACAAGATGGCCAAAAATAAGTAAATCAAAATTTCGAGAACATAAGAATTAATCATTGTTGGAAAGAACATTAGGAAATTTTGTAGAATTTTTCACCAATATATTGAACAAAAACAAAACAGGTTGTAGATCATATAATGGTTTCCCATAAATGTGTGGAGTTTCTTAACTAATAAGGCTTTAAGAAATGTAAGAAAGCAATATTACATCATAATTTATAACTAAGTTCTCTACAAAATATAATGATATGATTACTTTTTGAATTTTGTTGTTGTCTAGAGAAAGAAAATCACAATGGTCCATATTTTTATTATGAGTGAGTTTCATCATTTCGTCATCAGCAATATACAATGATTCAACATTCACTTATGCTAGAATAATCTTACACATTGCCAATAAGACCCAAAAAAATTGAACTTGCACAATAAACATCATTTAATCATTGTTTGGTCTACAAATAGGATTATCATGATAGGTCAAATACTATAACAAATAATTATAACAAATTATTGATTTTTTTTGAGAACATACTTTTCAAAGGCTTATGCAATAGATGACTTTCTAACCTAGAGTAGCATTATCTTATACCTTGTAAAATCTAGAAGTAATAATTGTCACCAATAAGATTACATACTTTTTAGCATGTAAGCATGTAATTATTAGTTATGAAAGCGATTGAATAAATCTGAGAACCATTGGTAATCTCAACTAGTATCATCACTTGCTAATCAACTATTTTGTTTAGAGGATTTCATAATTGTGGTTATAGAAAAGAATATCCTTTATTGTGAAAGGATCCTTTACGAATCATTGGCTTTGTCCAAATCATGCTAACTAGATACATACGGTAGGTGACAGACGATGCTTTCTTTGGTCTTCTTTTTACGAATACTATGATTTTAATGACTAGATGGAAAATACGATATTAACTCTAAAAGAGCAAGAATAGTAAGGTTATTTTCAAGGAAGGTTCAAGGTGATAGGTTATACACATCAGTGGAGAATTGGCTTGAACTCTTTACATGGAAATCTCTACATGTTTTAATTAAAAAGAACATACTAGGGTTGATACCTTAATTGTTTATGGTACTACAAGTTTGAGGAGAATACATTTCTTAAGATAATACACAAATGCTAGGTCAATAAAGTTAAAAGATTGAGGATTGGATGACTACTCCAGCCATTGGATATTCCCAATGGGAAGTGGGAGAGTATCTCCATGGATTTCATAGTAGGATTACCTAAGACACAGAGAGGGCCCAATTCAGTCTGGGTCATTGTGATAGGTTAACCAAAATGTCTAGGTTTGGTTTGACACATAGCATAGTGAAGACATCTGAATTGGCTAGGTTATTTGTATAGAACCTATACTAGTTATATGGTCTTCCTTTAGACATAGTTTCTAGTTGGGATAGGAAGCTTACTAGAAGCTTTTTGAGAGCAGTCTTCAGGAGTTTGGATACTAAACTTAGTACAAGTACAAGCAAGCATCCACAATTAGATGGGCAAACAAAAATGGTTAACCAAATCCTAGAAGATATGCTTCGAGCATATGTCAATGAAAGGCAAACTAATTGGGAAGAGTACTTACCTATAATAGAGTTTGCATAGAACAGTGCCAAGCACTCTTCCATTGGGCATAGTCCATTTATGCTTATGTATGGGTTTTTAGCCAAGAGCTCCTTATGCAGTAGGATTACAACACGAGAAAGTCTAAGCTACAAAGGACTTCTTGGAAGAGATGAATGATATGCTTATGCTTGCTAAGAAAAACATTAGGAGAGCTCATGACATGGCTAGAGCCTATGTTGACCCTCAAAGGAGAGATATCACATTTGAGGTAGGAGAGCAAGTCTATCTTAGAGTTCTACCTAGGTTTGAAGCCATGAAGATGAGACCTTGTCCAAAACTATCTCCTATGTATTGTGGACCATTCCCAATACTAAAGAGAATAGGAAAGATGGCTTACCAGCTCCAACTTCGAGAGAATATGTAGGTCCATTGAATATTTCATGTTATCATAAGAAAAGGTTGTGTGAATCTGATAACCTCATTCTTGATAGTGTGATAGGAGAGACTATTTCTATTCAATCTATTCCACATGAGCTTGTGAGCATACTACACACTTGAGAGAAATAGACGAGGAGTCACTTATATAAAGAGTGTCTAGTAAAGTGGAAAGATAGTTCAAAGGATAGTGCCACATGGGAGCGAGTTAGCACCCTTTATAGACAATTTCCCATTTTTTTTAGATTACCTTCCCAAGAGTCTTCTTAAGGGAAAGGATATAGGGAAACAACACAGAGATATGACCATGTACACTGGATACATGGGTTTTAGTGGGATCATTTAGTCGATATAATTTTAACTTCCAAAGGGCCTTCCAATACCATTTTTGAGGACAAAAATGGACCTAAGGGAAAGGAAATGTTATGTGAGAGCTTAGAGTAAAGAAGGTGAGAACCCTCCCTTACTAAAGTATTATATGGTCTCTCACATGAGTGCCATGTGGCACTCATGTGGGAAGCCACCATGGGTCTCATGAAAGGAATTATAAAGTCTACATGCCATTATGTGTGGTTGGGAGGATCATTCAAAAGAAGTATATCTTCAAGTATCAATTCCAAAAAGATAGATGGTGCATCGTCTTCATGTTGCCTCAGAGTTTGAGTCTGTGAATTATAAAATGAGGGGGGATCATAAGAGGGATTACACACTCATTACACAAGGGCAAAGTAAATTTTGGACCTTGCATATTTTGTTAAATTAAATAAAGGGTCTAGATCTTATCACAAGCATGATTTCATTGGGGAACGAAGGCATTAATGAGAGTCATCTATGCTTGTGTATTGAGGTCAAAATTCTATCACATTTCTTATCTAAGAAGATTGTCGAGAAAAGCTATACTTTGGTTCATTTGGATATAACCCATATCCAACCGAAAAAGAATTAACTCAAAGAAGGAAACCACAAAACACCCAAAGAAAAAGACTAACTCCAGACCGGACAATGTGTGAAGGTCAAAACACCCAAGGAAACAACAAAGGTTATTATGACTTAAGAAAAATAGAAACCAAAGAAGTCTATCGAGAGAGCCTTAATTGAAATCCAAGGAGAGGAAATAGCAAATGAAGAAATGGAAGTTGTTGTAAACACAAGACAGACACTTGGATCTAAATACTCAAATCCCACTCGGGTCAGCTCCACAAAGAACAATTACAACAAAAGGGCAATGTTCAAGAAACACCTAAAAACATAAAAAGGATTGTTAGAAAAAGATTTTTCATCGAGTTTACAGAAAACAAAATAAAAAAAATGTCATTCTTAATCAAAAAAGTTTCATACATTTACATAAACAACAAATTATGGCCTAAAATAACCAAAGATGTGATTATGTCTTCAATGGAATGCCATGAGCCTCTAGGGATATTTTAAGACACTGTCATGGATGTGGTCAATACAAAAACTACTATTGAACATGAAACTCATAAAATAAGAGAATATTTGTTTAAACTTTTTCCTTTTATGAAGAATCAGTGGAAGCCCAAGCAAAAAAAAACTCACAAAAGAAAAAATGTGAGTAATGGAGAGTCACCCATCAAGACCGATTCTTCCAACTCTTTACTGAACATCCAAACTAATGTATCAATGGCATCAATAATTCAAATAGTGTTTAGTTCTAATGCAATAGGACCAATCTAATGAGTCCATGTATTACGTCTTGAATTGTTGGCATTCCTTGCCCAAGACTATAATATCCATTTGACCATAACTGCAATACAATCAACCCTTTTACCACAGGTGTATTAACATCATTATTTGCTCAAGTATTGTCTTTAAAGTGGGTATCACCAAGGGATGCATCATCTTGCCTAAAAAGTCCTTTACTTCCCACAATTTTGGTTTTAAGTTATCTACAAAAGCGAAAGAATTCATTCAACACATAGCACAATGGGACCAAGAACAAGGGAATAACTTTGAGAGGACCCTAAAATATTAAATAATTATTTCCTAGTTAGAGGATCAGTTGCATCGCACCAACTAAGATATCAGAGAAATAACTTCATGAGAAAGAACATAAAAACCTCTCATTAGAAGAAGATCAACTAAAGTTATGAAGAATGTTTGAAAGTATGCAATTAGAAAATTAATAACCGAGGATAGAGAGAGTCTTTGTAATGTGAATTAGTAAAAAATGGAGGAGATCCAAAACTTAGGAAATCTCAATGATCAAATACTTAGGGGTCCCCTATATGATGTGTCATTTTAACAAGAATTAAAAGTAAAGATAGCTAGGTTGAAATCCCAATTGATTGAGGGTTCACAATTGGAATAAGACAAAAATCGATAGCAAATCTCAATATTGAATCCAATGTTAGAGTAAGTATTGAGAGTTGCAATATGGATTGCAAAACTTGGAAACCAACTTCGAGAGGCCTATGAATCTAACACATCATTAAATGAAAAACATAGGACCTTCAAAGAATGGAATTAGAAGCTCAAAAAGAAGGAAGCGTCCAATGTCTTAGTGACACAACTAACTACTTTTGTCACGAAGGGTTGGTGACACAACTAACTACTGTTGCCCTCTTATAGAAGAAAAAAATTCCTATCATGTTTAGTATAGTGTGAAAGGTTCCAACATAGCCATTCCATAATTGGTCAAGAGAAATCTCCATAAAATTTTGATATAAGTTTATCAAAATCGATGCAGAATTATTAAACTCTCACATAGTTAGGCTAATAAATCCTACTAATATAGTGTTGATATATTTTGATAGTGATGTGCGTGAACACACTTAGGACTACCGGGGCATTTTTTTCCCTCTTTAGGAGGTTTCTTCCCCTGGCTTGTATTTATGCCTATAGCCTTTATGAGTTACTTATCTTTGTACATTCACCTGGTAATCCATTCAATGTTGTGCTCCAAGTTTCTTCTTCTTCTGTATGATGTTTGCATGCTTCCATAAGCCTCAAACTCAACAAATAGTATCAAAATAGGTCACCATTTCATCTAAGGCATCGTCAACAGCCCTCCTGGCATAGTTTTATAATCACACAAAAATTGGTGAGCATACTCAAGGCGATTAGTTGAAATTTTGACATGAACTCGTTTCAACCTCTAAATGCACTATCTTGTGCATGCAATTTCATCCTTTTTTGCCAAACATATATACATGTTTTGGTTTGCCAGTACAAGCATCTTGAAGTTTGCTATAGGTTTAGCAAAGCTCGACAGGGTGTTTTTGTTCAGCTTTTTGAGATATAGTCATTTTTGTGCATCGGGGTAATCAGTCATTGGACATGGCTGAAAGTAATGATGTATTCTGTAGGCTGGCTATTGAGGCTAGGCTCGATGGTACAAATTACCCATTATGGGCATATATGATGCATCATGTATTGATAGCAAAAGGGTTGTGCAATATTGTGCAAGATATTGAAAATGTCCTAATACACATGCAAATACAATTATTGAAGGTGATGCAAATGGCGTTGAAGATGATGATCTTCAAATTCCTATTCGTGTTGTGGTTCTTGGTGCACCTATTGTGGAGCAACTTCATTGGGATGGCATAGGTGCTCAAGCACATGCATTGATAGCTTTGTTTTCCAAATGTGCCATAATCCCTCACATTTGCTCCTTGAAAACAACAAAGGATGCTTGGGATACACTAACCACTTTATACCAAGCAAGAAATGAAGCTCATGTTTTTACCTCCAAAATAGTTGGAGAGTAAGCATATGAATGAAGGAGATTCTATGGACAAATTTTTGACAAAGATCAAATATTTGAAGGGGCAATTGATTTTTGCTCATGAATGTTGGAGTTTGAGGTCTATGGAAGCACGGGAATAGCACAAGGAAGAAGAAGAAGCTTGGAGCACAACACACAATATTGGATGTATTACCAATAGAATGTACAAAGATAAGTAATCCATTAGGGCAATAAGCATATATACAAGCGGGGGGAAAAAATATTATAAGGAGGGAAAAAATGCCTCGGTGGTCCTAGTGTGTTCACACACATCACTACCTAAATATATCAACAAATCCCCCCTGGGAGTGATGCAGTGAACAAGGAGTTGGCATTCATGTATAAGGAAGTGCCAAGCTATGTGGGATCAATCCACAAAAGGAAGTAAGCCCAACGCTTTGCAAAAAGCTTCAAACTTCTCCCTAAGCAAAGCCTTCATGAAAAGGTCTCCAATGTTCTCCTGTGTGGGCACATATGCCAAGCTGATCTCTCCAACAGAGAACCTCTCCCTGACATAATGATAATGCACCTCAATGTGCTTAGTGCAAGCATGGAATATAGAGTTCTTCACAATTTCCAATGTGCTCTCACTATTAGTGAAGATGGTGGTGATAGAAGACTAACCAACACCCAAATCAGCCATAAGGCCTATGAGCCACACACACTCAAGAGTCACTATGAAAGCTACCCTATACTCAACCTCACAACTAGAAAAGGGCACAATAAGTTGCTTCTTGCTCAACCAAGATATGCATGAGCTCCCCCCTTGGAATAAAACAATCTAAGTAGTCGGGACCACTCAAGTAGCAAAAGATGCGCTTAACCACCTGCCAATGCTTGACACCTGAGCAACACATAAACTTGCTCATCTTTGAGACAACAAACTGAATATTTGACTGAGTAATGCATAAGTAAATCAAGCATCCAACAGCCTGCTGATAGAGAACAACATCAAATGCATCTCTAGCATCATGAAGACTCAATCGTAAACCTGTCTCCATAGGAGTGGCAATAGGTTTGTAGTCTTCAAGGCCAAAACGCTGCAATAATGTGTCAAAATATTTCATTTGACACGGAGCTATTTTGCCATCAACTTGCATAAACTGGATTCCCAAATAATGATGCAAATACCCCAAATTTGACATCTCAAATTAGGCATGCAGATTAGCCTTAAAATAAGCAATATGCTTCTCATGAGGATGAGTGAGCAGCATGTCATCAACATACACAACAATGATCAGAAGCACATCATTAACATGCTTAACATATAAGGTGCTGCACATCATTAGCATGCTTAACATATAAGGTGCTTTCAAATGGACTGTTCTCAAAACCATGTGCAATCAAATAGGCATGTATCTTTTCATAGCAAGCACATGGTGCTTGCTTTAAACAATATAATTCCTTCTTTAACTTGCACACCTGGTTTTCATGCCCTTTCTACACAAAGCCATGGGGCTAAAAAACATACACTTCTTCATGCAATTCACCATTAAGAAATGCAATTTTGATGTCCAACTGAAGTACATTCCAACCATGATGAGCTGTGAGTGCACAAATGCTATGAATTGTAGTCATTCGGCAAGTACGAGCAAAGGTCCCATCAAAATCAAGCCTCTTTCCTGAGCCTAACCCTTTGCAACAAGCCTAGCCTTATACCTATCAACTGTTCCATCAGGCTTACGCTTAAGCTTGTATATCCACTTAGTGCCAATGGCCTTCTTGCCAAGAGGCAAGTCATATAAAGACTAGGTACCATTTTTCATTAAAATATCATATTTAGATTGCATAGCAGCCATCCAATTTTTCGAACTTTGTGCTTCATAAAACGAAATAGGCTCATTCTCATCATAGAGACTAGAGGCAGCCATTGCATAGAAATCTGATGCAAAAGAGGCACTATGTGAGCATGAACGAGTATGATATGACAGAGGTGCATCTAATTTGCTATCATGTAAAGTTTTCACCAGTCATTTTGGCATAGTTTTTGCCTCCTCAATATCAGCTCTCTCATCAACAAGTGCATCATGCAAATCTGCATAAGAAATGGAATGATCCACATCATCACATGAAACTTGTAAAGGCAGAGAAGTTGCCTCATTAGGCCCAACACTAGATTATCCACCTGTAAAAAGAGGCAACAAAGTGTCATACATGTCTTTGGAGCTAATTGATGTCTCCTTAGTACATGAAGGTAATGGCTGAATAGCATCTTCCACAAAAACAACATCACGGCTAACCAAAATGCATTTTATCTGTGGATGATACAAACGATAGACTTTGCTTTCAGAATTGTACCCAACAAAAATACATTTCACTACTTTATCATCCAATTTCCTGCATTGTTTTTTAGGCACCAATGCATATGCCAAACATCCAAAAACACACACGTTAGCAACAGATGGTTTGTGACCATGCAAAGCCTCATATGGAGTGACAGAGTGTAATGCTTTAGTGGGACACCTGTTAACTACATATGCTGCACACATGACAGCCTCAATCTAGAAACTATGTGGTAAATCTTGACTCTTGACCATACACCTCACTTGCTCCATGAGTGACATGTTCATCTGTTTAGCAACTCCATTCTATAGGTGTATATGGCACTGTACACTAATGTGTTATCCCACATTCTGCCAGAAATGCATTAAAGTCAAAAGACATATCCCCCCCCCCCCGGATGGTGCCTATTTTACATGCTGACAGATTTTTAGCCAAAACCAAAAACTATTTGAAGCACATAAACACTTCGGACTTTTCTTTCAATGGATATACTCATGCATGCTTGGAAAAATCATCGATGA
The DNA here is from genome assembly GCA_020310875.1 of Ceratopteris richardii. Classification (NCBI taxonomy): domain Eukaryota; kingdom Viridiplantae; phylum Streptophyta; class Polypodiopsida; order Polypodiales; family Pteridaceae; genus Ceratopteris; species Ceratopteris richardii. The sequence continues at coordinate 208,775,521 of CM035407.1, read as the reverse complement.
AAGTCACAAAGTAAAGATAGTTCCAAAAAGAGGGTGTCTACATAGGACCAAAAACATCACTATGAACAAGCTGCAATTTCTGAGGAGCTCGAATAAAACAATCTTTTGGGAATGAGGAACGCTGCATTTTGCCCAAAATACAACCTTCACATACATGTTTACCACGTGCTTGAAGTTTGGGCATAAAGGACACCATTTCAAATTTCTGGAGGCAAAAAGTAGCAAAATTCAGATTAGCAAAGCTTTGCATCTATCATAGCATGAGAATCATGTACTGCACATGCCAAATCATTCACAGATTTCTCATAGTCTATGAGCCTTTACAGCCCATGACATAAAATGCTAGAAGCAATAATAACGTCACCATTTGATAGATCTTGAATTGTACAGATCCATTAATTTCAAAACCAAGCCAATCTTTGCTAAAGCTAAAAGTGATAACAGATTCTTCTTGATCCCTAGCATAAATAAAGAATCCGACAACGTAAAAGAACTACCATCAGCACTAGACAGAATGATCTTACCAACTCCCATGATAGGATATGAGGAGCTATTGGCACATGTGACAGTATTCCCTATAGGGGCCGGCTCGAGTGAAGTGAAGAAACTACGTTGTTAGGTAATATGTTTGGTTGCCCCATGACAAAGTTCAAAACATCTGAGTCTACTGTAGACATACAATGTTCAGGAGAAGATGGGTCAAAATTGCAAAGATTAGTAAACACCCATTCTTCATTCTGCACTAGATTAGCAGACTCTGTTTTTGGTGTAGAGGCCTGTGCAACAGCCATTCCAGACTCTTTTTTCTTTGCCTCTTTAGCAAGCAGTTTTGGAAAATTCTTTATGACATCATCATTTGCTTTACAGTATTTGCAAAACACTTTCTGCTTTCTTGTTTTCTTCTCATCTCTGTCATCCTTCTTTGATTGTGCAAGACTAGAAGATTTCTACTTACTAGTAGAAGAGCTCCATTTACGTATGCCCTTCTAACCAGCCAAGGTATCTTGATTTGGAACATGCATAATGGACCTGATCTACCTAGACTAATCTTCCTCCAACAGAACTGAGACTAGCTCCTCAAATGTTAAGGCATTTGGATGGCTTCTCATCATCAAACAAAGAGTAGGAGGAAAACTCTAGTATGAATCGGGAAGACCATTCAAAACAGTTTGCACAAGTGAACTGTCATGCAAGACTCCATCAACAGAAATCGACTCTTCCTTCAAATCTTTGAGGTTTGTCAAAGAAATATCCATGGAATCACCTTCATTCATGTGCTCATTCTCCAACTCTTTTCGAAGATAAGTAGCACGAGCCCCATTTCTTGCCTCGTATAAAGTGGTAAGTGTATCCCAAGCATCCTGAGCTATTCTGCAAGTGCAAATGTGAGGAATAATGGCATGTCTGACAGACAAGGCTATCAATGCATGTGCCTCATCAGCTCTGCCATCCCAATGAATTTGTTATACAATACGTGCAGCAGAAACCGTAGCACGAATAGGAATCTAAAGAATATCACCATCTTCGACACCATCTGCATCAGCTTCAATACCTCTATTTGCAAGTGTAATAGGATGTTTTTCAACACCCTGTTCAATATTCCACAGTCCTTTTATGACCAATACATGACGCATCATATAAGCCCATAATGGATAATTAGTATCGTCCAACTTATCCTCAATAACCAACATACGGAATACATCACTCCTTTCAGCCATGGCTACTGACTAAAATACCCCGATGTTGAAAATTGGTTGTATCTCAAAAAGCTGAATAGAATTACCTTGTCGATTTCCACAAAAGTTGTAGCAGACTTTTAGATACTTATACTAGCAAATCAAAACCTGTATATATCTTATGCACAAAAAGATGAAATAGCTTGCACAAGCACTACGATAGTGCATTTGGAGGTCAAAATGAGCTCATATCGCTATTTCAGCACCACACAACAAAGTTGTTTCAATCTCCTAATCACCCTAAGTATGCTCACCAAATTTCATGCGATTCTGAGACTGTGATCGAAGGGGTGTCAATGCCGCCCTAGATGAAGTGGAGACCTGCTCGGATACCAATTGTTGGAGGTTGAGGTTTGCGGAAGCATGCGAACAACACAAGGAAGAAGAAGAAGCTTGGAGCACAACACACAATACTGGATGTACTACCACTGGGATGCACAAAGATAAGTAACCCGTTAAGGCAATAGGCGTATATCCAAGCCAAGGGGAAAAACCTCCTAAAGAGGGAAAAAATGGTTCGGTGGTCCTAGTGTGTTCACACATATCACTAGCTAAGATAGTTCACTTGTGCAAACTGTTCTTAATGGTCTTCCATATTCATATTAGAGTTTTGCTTCTATTCTTCGATTGATGATGAAAGGCAATCCAAATGCATTAACATTTGAGAATTTGGTATCTATTTTGTTGCGTAACAATTAGTCTAGGCAAAATAGGTTGATCATGCATGTTGTAGATCAAGTTTTCTTAGCTACTCAAAAGAGCAAAGGAAAATGGAGTTCATCTATTAGTAAGTAGAAATCTACCAATGCTGCATAGTCGAAGAAGAAAGACAAAGATGAGAAGAAAACAAAAAAGAAAAAACAATTTTGCAAATACTCTTAAGGGAAATAATCATGTCATAAAGAGTTGCCCAAAACTAGATGCAAAAGAGCGAAAGAAAAAAGAGGATGGAATTGTTGTGGTAGAGGCCTCTACATCCAAATAATAATCTGCTTATCTTGTACAGAATGAAGAATGGGTATCTACTATTGTTTTTAGTCATGAACCATCTTCTCATGAGTAGTGTATGTCTATAGTAGACTCGGATGTTTGATACTTTGATAGTGGGGCAACCAAACATATTACCTTGAAGTGCAATTTCTTCAGTTTACTTGAGCTTGCCCCTATAGGGAATACTATCACATGCATTAAAAACTTGTCTTATCCTATAATGGAAGCTGGTAAGATCATTATGACTATTATTGATGGTAGTTCTTTCACATTTTCAGATGCCTTCTATGTACTAGGGTCCAAGAAACATATGTTGTCAATTTCAGCATTAACGAAGATTGCCTTAGTTGTCAAATTTGTTGGTGAACGATGTACAATTCATGTTCTCTCAAATGGAAATGTTATTGTTGCTTTTGACATCTTATGTCATGGGCTGTATAAGCTCATAGACTATGCAAAAATTGTGAATGATTCAGCATGTGCAATTGAAGATTCTTAGGCTATGTCAAATGCAAAGCTTTGACATGCACACTTTGGTCATCTAAATTTTGCTAGTTTGCTATGCCGAGAGAAATCTAAAATTGTGTTCTCTCTGCCCAAACTTGAAGCACCTTGTAAACATGTTTGTGAAGGCTATATTTTGGAAAAATGCAAGACTCATCCTTCCTAAGAGATGGTTTAATTTGAGCTCCTCATAAATTGAAGCTCGTTCATAGTGATGTTTGTGGTCTTATGCAGACGCTTTCTTTTGGGAACTACCTTTACTTCATGACTTTTATTGATCATTTCTCTAGGCAGGCATGGGTGTATCCATTGAAAGCAAATTGTGAAGTGTCTATGTGCTTCAAACATTTTCTAGTTATGGGTGAAAATCTGTCAACATGTAAATTGGGTACCCTCCGCTCTGATGGGGCGGAGTACATGTATTTTGATTTTAATGCATTTTTGGCTAGGCATGGGATAAAACAACACTGTATCATGGCATATACACCTCAAGAAAATGGATATTTTGAAAGAAAGAACAAGTATCTCATGGAGATGGTGAGGTCTGATCAAAAGTCAAGATTTACCACATAGCTTCTGACTTGAGGTTGTTAGGTGTGCAACATATGTACTTAACAGGTATCCCACCAAAGCACTCCAATCTATCACTCCATATGAGGCTTGGCATGATCGGAAGCCATATGTTGCTCACCTATGTGTCTTTGGTTGTCTGGCATGTGCATTAGTTCCTAAACAACAACATAGGAAATTGGATGATAAAGTAGTGAAACGTATTTTTGTTGGGTAGAGTTTTGAAAGAAAAGATGATCGTTTGTATCATCCACATACTAAATGCATTTTGGTTAGCCGCGATGTTGTTTTTGCGGAAGATCCAGTTCAACCATTACCTTCATGTACCAATGAGACTTCAATAAGCTCTAGATATGTGTATGACACTTTGCTCCTTCTTTTTATAGGGGTTGCTAGTATGAAGAATGGAACCTCTTCTTTATGTGAATTGCCTCCAAGCAAAAAGTCCACTGGAACTTAATGGGTATACAAGCTGAAATATAAGCATGATGGAATAGTTGACAAGTATAAGGATAGGCTTGTTGCAAAAGGTTATGTGCAAGAGAGAGACATTGATTTTTATGAGACCTTTGCACCAACATGCCAAATGACCACCATTTGTAGCATTTGTGCACTTGTACCTCATCGTGGTTGGAATGTAGATCAATTGGACATTAAAACTACATTTCTAAATGGTAAGTTACAAGAAGAAGTGAATGTATTTCAACGCCATGGCTTTGTGCAGAAAGGGCATGAAAACAAAGTGTGTAGGTTATTTGGCATATGTACCCGCACAGAATAACGTTGCAGACCTTTTCACAAAGGCTCTGCCTAGGGAGAAGTTTGAAGCTTTCTGCAAAGATTTGGGCTTACTTCTTTTTGTGGATTGATATCTTTCCACATAGCTTGGCACTTCCTTATACATGAATTCCAACTCCTTGTTCACTTTATCACTCTAGGGGGATTTGTTGAAATATTTTGGTACTCATGTGTGTGAACACATTTAAAATTACCGAGCCATTTTTTCCCTCCTTAGGAGTTTTTTTTTCCTTGGCTTGTATGTATGTCTATAATCCTAATAGGTTAGTTATATATCCACATTCACTTAGTAATTCATTTAGTGTTGTGTTGTGCTCCAAGCTTCTTCTTCTCCCTTGTGATGCTCACCTGCTTCTGCAGACCTCAAACTCCAACATATAGGGCATATGTCATTTCCAACACCTACTCCATATATAGAGTGTGCTAGATGATGATTTTATGTATAAAAGAGGACATATAGAATATGAATAATCCAACATCATTCTAAGTGGAGGGAGGAGTTTTCGAAGACATACATCTCCAACAAAAAAGTTTATAATCTCGAGTATAAACACGTTACCCATCAAAGGTCTTTCCCAAATTCTCGAGAGTTAATAGCAAATTATCAAATTAACAAAAAAAATTGTTAAATGACCCAACTTTGCTAGCTCCTAAAGAAAGATAAATTACCATAGAATACATGCTTGATGTGTTCCATTTTTGGATAGAAGACACTTTTTGGAGTCTAGGACCTAACTACCAAACCAACATAAAAATTCACTACGTTGCAAATTTGCATCACAACCTTTGACAAAATGCACTTCAGGTCCATGGAGCCTTCAAGTCTCTATCATTGGCCATGGCTGAAAGTAATCATGTATTCCATAGGCTGGCTATTGAGGATAGGCTCGATTGTACAAATCACCCATTATGGGCATATATGATGCATCATGTATTGGTATCAAAAGGGTTGTGCAATATTGTGCAAGATATTGAAAAACGTCCTACTACACATGCAAATACAATTATTGAAGGTGATGCGAATGGCGTTGAAGATGATGATCTTCAAATTCCTATTCGTGTTGTGGTTCTTGGTGCATTGGGATGGCATAGGTGCTATAGCACATGCATTGATAGCTTTTTTTCCCAAATGTGCCATAATCCCTCATATTTGCTCCTTGAAAACAACAAAGGATGCTTGGGATACACTAGCCACTTTATACCAAGCAAGAAATGAAGCTCATGTTTTTTCCCTCCGAGATAGTTGGAGAGTGAGCATATGAATGAAGGAGATTCTATGGACCAATTTTTGACAAAGATCAAATATTTGAAGGGGCAATTGATTTTTGCTCATGAATGTTGGAGTTTGAGGTGTGCGGAAGCACGAGAACAACACAAGCAAGAAGAAGAAGCTTGCAGAACAACACACAATACTTGATGTATTACCAATAGAATAAACAAAGATAAGTAATCCATTAGGGCAATAGGCATATATACAAGCGGGGGGAAAAAACATTCTAAGGAGGGAAAAAATGCCCCGGTGGTCCTAATGTGTTAACACACATCACTACCTAAATATATCAACAAATCCCGCCTGGGAGTGATGCAGTGAACAAGGAGTTGGCACTCATGTATAAGGAAGTGCCAAGCTATGTGGGATCAATCCACAAAAGGAAGTAAGCCCAAAGCTTTGCAAAAAGCTTCAAACTTCTCCCTAAGCAGAGCCTTCATGAAAAGCTCTCCAATGTTCTCTTGCGTGGGCACATATGCCAAGCTGATCTCTCCTGGAGAGCACCTCTCCCTGACATAATGAAAATGCACCTCAATGTGTTTAGTGCGAGCATGGAACATAGCGTTCTTCACAATTTCCATTGTGCTCTCACTGTCAATGAAGATGGTGGTGGTAGAAGACTAACCAACACCCAAATTAGCCATAAGGCATATGAGCCACACTCACTCAAGAGTCACTGTGAAAGCTACCCTATACTCAGCCTCACAACTAGAAGTGGCCACAATAAGCTGCTTCTTGCTCGACCAAGATATGCGTGAGCTACCATGCATGAAGCAAAAACCATTGGTGGACACACGAGTGTCATAGCAACCAGCCTAGTCAGAGTCAGAAAATGCATGTAAATCTGGTAGTAGTGATCCACCCTTTGGATAAAAAAATCTAAGTATTCGGGTACCACTCAAGTAGAAAAAGATGCACTTAACCACCTACCAATGCTTGACACCTGAGCAATGAATAAAGTTGGTCATATCTGAGACAATAAACTGAATATTTGGTTGAATAATGCATCAGTAAATCAAGAATCCAACAGCCTGCTGATAGAGAATAGCATCAAATGCATCTCCAGCATCATGAAGACTCAATCGTAAACCTATCTCCATAGGAATGGCAATAGGTTTGTAGTCTTCAAGGCCAGAATGCTGCAATAATGTGTCAAAATATTTCATTTGACATGGAGCTATTTTGCCATCAACTTGCATAAATTGGATGCCTAAATAATGATGCAAATACTCCAAATTTGACATCTCAAATGAGGCATGCAGATTAGCCTTAAAATCAGCAGTATGCTTCTCATGAGGACCAGTCATCAACATGTCATCAACATACACAACAATGATTAGAAGCACATCATTAGCATGCTTAACATATAAGGTGCTCTCAAATGGACTCTTCTCAAAACCATGTGCAATCAAATAGGCATGTATCTTTTCATACCAAGCACATGGTGCTTGCTTTAAACCATATAATGCCTTCTTTAACTTGCACACCTCATTTTCATGCCCTTTCTACACAAAGCCAAGGGGCTAAAAAACATACACTTCTTCATGCAATTCACCATCCAGAAATGCAATTTTAATGTCCAACTAATGTACATTCCAACCATGATGAGTTGCAAGAGCACAAATGCTATGAAGTGTATTCATTCGACAAGTAGGAGCAAAGGTCCCATCAAAATCAAGCCTATTCTTTTGCAACAAGCCTAGCCTTATACCTATCAATTGTTCCATCAGGCTTACCCTTAAGCTTGTATACCCACTTAGTGCCAATGGCCTTCTTGCCAAGAGACAAGTCACATAAAGACTAGGTACCCATTTTCATTATAACATCATATTCAGATTGCATAGCAGCCATCCAATTTTTTGAATTTCGTGCTTCATCAAACGAAACAGGCTCATTCTCATCGCAGAGACTAGAGGCAGCCATCACATAGAAATCTGATGCAAAAGATGCACTATGAGAGCCTGAACGAGTATGATATACAGAGGTGCTATCACGTAAAGTTTGCACTAGTCATTTTGGCATAGTTTTTGCCTCCTCAATATTAGCTCTCTCATCAACAAGTGCATCACGCAAAGTTGCATAAAAAATGGAATGATCCACATCATCACATGAAACTTGTAAAGGCAGAGAACTTGCCTCATTAGGACTAGCACTAGATTATCCACCTGTAAAAAGAGGCACCAAAATATCATACATGTCTTTAGAGCTAATTGATGTCTCCTTAGTACATGAAAGCAATGGTTGAATAGCATCTTCCAAAAAAACAACATCGCGGCTAACCAAAATGCATTTGATCTATGGATGATATAGATGATAGTCTTTACTTTCAGAATTGTACCAAAAATACATTTCACTGCTTTATCATCCAATTTCTTGCATTGTTGTTTATGCACCAATGCATATGCCAAACAACCAAAAACACACACATGAGAACAAATGGTTTGTGACCATGCAAAGCCTCATATGGAGTGATAGAGTGTAATGCTTTAGTGGGACACCTGTTAAGTATATATGCTACACACATGACGGCCTCAATCCAAAAACTATGTGGTAAATCTTGACTCTTGGCCATACACCTTATTTTCTCCATGAGTGACTTGTTCATCTGTTTAGCAACTCCATTCTATTGAGGTGTATATGGCACTGTACACTGATGTGTTATCCCACGTTCAGCCAGAAATGCATTAAAGTTAGAAGACATATATCCCCCCCTGGAGGGTGCCCATTTTACATACTGACAAATTTTTAGCCAAAACCAAAAACTATTTGAAGCACATAAACACTTCGGACTTTTCTTTCAATGGATATACTCATGCATGCTTGGAAAAATCATCGATGAAAGTCACAAAGTAAAGATAGTTCCCAAAAGAGGGTATCTACATAGGACCACAAACATCAGTATGAACAAGCTGCAATTTCTGAGTAGCTAGAATAGAACCATCTTTTGGGAATGAGGAACGTTGCATTTTGCCCACATGTTTATAGGTGCTTGAAGTTTGGGCAGAAAGGACACCATTTCGGATTTCTATAGGCAAAAAAACTAGCAAAATTCGGATTAGCAAAGCTTTGCATATAACATAGCATGAGAATCATGTACTGCACATGCCAAATCATTCACAGATTTTTCATAGTCTATGAGCTTATACAGCCCATGACATAAAATGCTAGAAGCAATAATCACGTCACCATTTGATAGACCTTGAATTGTACAGATCCACAAATTTCAAAACCAAGCTAATCTTGGCTGAAGCTAAAAGTGATAACATATTCTTCTTGATCCCTAGCACAAATAAAGCATCCGACAATGTAAAAGAACCACCATTAGCACTAGTCAGAATGATCTTACCAACTCCCATGATAGGATATGAGGAGTTGTTGGCGCATGTGACAGTATTCCCTATAGGGGTAGGCTTGAGTGAAGTGAAGAAACTGCGTTGTTAGGTAATATGCTTGGTTGCACCATGATCAAAGTACCAAACATCTGAGTCTAGTGCAGACATACAATGTTCAAGAGAAGATGGGTCAAAACTGCAAAGAATAGTAAAAACCCATTCTTCATTCTGCACTAGATTAGTAGACTCTGTTTTTAGTGTAGAGGCATGTGCAACAAGCATTCTAGCCTCTTTTTTCTTTGCCTCTTTAGCAAGCACTTTTGGAAAAGTCTTTATGACATGATCATTTGCTTTACAGTATTTGCAAAACACTTTTTGCTTTCTTGTTTTCTTTTCGTCTCTATCATCCTTCTTTGATTGTGCAAGATTAGCAGATTTCTACTTTAGTAGAAGAGCTCCATTTACCTATGCCCTTCTAACTAGCCAAGAAAGCTTGATCAGGAACATGCATAATGGACCTGTTCTGCCTAGACTAATCTTCGTGCAACAGAACAGAGACTAGCTCCTCAAATGTTAAGGCATTTGGATAGCCTTTCATCATGAAACAAAGAGTAGAAGCAAAACTCTAGTATGAATCGGGAAGACCATTCAAAAGACTTAGCACAAGTGAATTTTGAGACAAGACTTCATCAGCACAAATCAATTGTTCCTTCAAATCTTTGACATTTCTCAAAAAACGATCCATGGAATCACCTTCATTCATGTGCTCACTCTCCAACTGTTTTCTAAGATAAGCAACACGAGCCCCATTTCTTGCCTGGTTTAAAGTGGTAAGTGTATCCTAAACATCCTGAGCTATTCTGCAAGAGCAAATGTGAGGAATAATGGCATGTTTTATAGACAAGGCTATCAATGCATGTGCCTGAGCAGCTCTGCCATCCCAACTAATTTGCTATACAACAGGTGCTGCACAAACCATAGCACAAATAGGAATGTAAAGAATATCACCATCTTCGACACCATGTGCATCAGCTTCAATACCTATATTTGTAGGTTTAATAGGATGTTTTTCAGCACCCTGCACAATATTCCACAGTCCTTTTATGACCAATACATGACGCATCATATAAGCCCATAATGGATAATTAGTATCGTCCAACTTATCCTCAATAACCAACATACGGAATACATCACTCCTTTCAGCCATGGCTATTGACTAAAATACCCTAATGTAGAAAATTGGTTGTATCTCAAAAACCTGAATAGAATTACCCTGTCGAGTTCTACAAAACTTGTAGGAGACTTTTAGATGCTTATACTAGCGAACCAAAACCTGTATATATCTTATGCACAAAAAGATGAAATAGCTTGCACAAGCACTATGATAGTGCATTCGGAGGTCAAAATGAGCTCATAGCGCTATTTCGGCACCACACAACAAAGTTGTTTCAATCTCCTAATCACCCTGAGTATGCTCACCAGATTTCGTGCGATTTTGAGACTGTGATCGGAGGGGTGTCAATGCCACCCTAGATGAAGTGGAGACCTGCTCTGATACCGATTGTTGGAGGTTGAGGTCTGCGGAAGCACGCGAACAACACAAGGAAGAAGAAGAAGTTTGGAGCACAACACACAATACTGGATGTACTACTATTAGGATGCACAAAGATAAGTAACCTGTTAGGGCAATAGGCATATATACAAGTGAAGGGGAAAAAACCTCCTAAGGATGGAAAAAATGGCCTAGTGGTCCTAGTGTGTTCACACATATCACTACCTAAATATACCAACAATGAAGTCTTGTGAGATAGTTCACTTGTGAAAACTGTTCTTAAAGGTCTTCCATATTCATATTAGAGTTTTGCTTCTATTCCTTGATTGAAGATGAAAGGCAATCCAAATGCCTCAACATTTGAGGATTTGGTATCTACTTTGTTGCATAACAATTAGTTTAGGCAGAATAGGTTGATCATGCATGTTGCAGATCAAGTTTTCTTAGCGCAGAAAACAAAAAAGCAAAAACAGTTTTGCAAATACTATAAGGGAAATAATCATGTCATAAAGAGTTGCCCAAAACTAGATGCAAAAGAGGGAAAGAAAAAAGAGGATGGAATTGTTGTTATAGAGGCCTCTACACCTAAATGAAAATCTGCTTATCTTGTGCAGAATGAAGAATGGGTATTTACTACTGTTTTTAGTTATGACCCATCTTCTCATGAGTAGTGCATGTGAATAGTAGACTCGGATATTTGGTACTTTGATAGTGGGGCAACCAAACATATTACCTTGCAGTGCGGTTTCTTCAGTTTACTTGAGCTTGCCTCTATAGGGAATACTATCACATGCACTAAAAACTTGTCTTATCCTGTAATGGAAGTTGGTAAGATCATTATGACTATTATTGATGGTAGTTCTTTCACATTTTCAGATGCCTTGTATGTACTTGGGATCAAGAAACATATGTTGTCAGTGAAGATTGCCTTAGTTGTCAAATTTGTTGGTGAAGGATGTACAGTTCATGTTCTCTCAAATGGAAATCTTATTATTGCTTTTGACATCTTACGTCATGGGCTATATAAGCTCATAGACTATGCAAAATCTGTGAATGATTCAAAATGTGCATTTGAAGATTTTCAAGCTATGTCAAATGCAAAGTTTTGACATGCACACTTTGGTCATCTAAATTTTGCTAGTTTGCTATGCTTGGAGAAATCTAAAATGGTGTTCTTTGTGCCCAAACATGAAGCACCTTGAAAACATGTTTGTGAAGGCTATATTTGGGGAAAAATGTAACACTCATCCTTCCTAAGAGATGGTTTAATTTGAGCTACTCATAAATTGAAGCTCATTCATAGTGATGTTTGTGGTCTTATGCAGACACCTTCTTTTGGGAACTACCTCTACTTCATGACTTTTATTGATGATTTCTTTAGGCATGCATGGGTGTATCCATTGAAAGCAAATTGTGAAGTGTTTATGTGCTTCAAACATTTTCTAGTTATGGGTGAAAATCTGTCAACATGTAAATTGGGTACCCTCCGCTCTGATGGGGCGGAGTACATGTATTTTTATTTTAATGCATTTTTGGCAAGGCATGGGATAAAACAATAGTGTACCATGCCGTATACACCTCAAGAAAATGGAGGTTTTGAAAGAAAGAACAAGTCTCGCATGGAGATGGTGAGGTCTGATCAAAAGTCAAGATTTACCACATAGCTTCTGGCTTTAGGTTGTTATGTGTGCAACATATGTACTTAACAGGTATCCCACCAAAGCACTCCCATTTATCACTCCATATGAGGCTTGGCATGATCACAAGCCATATGTTGCTCACCTATGTGTCTTTGGTTTTCTGGCATGTGCATTAGTTCCTGAACAACAAGATAGGAAATTGGATGATAAGGTAGTGAAATGTATTTTTGTTGGGTAGAGTTTTGAAAGAAAAGGTTATCATTTGTATCATCCACATGCTAAATGCATTCTGGTTAGCCACGATGTTGTTTTTGTGGAAGATGCAATTCAACCATTACTTTCATGTACCAATGAGACTTCAATTAGCTCTAGATATGTGTATGACACTTTGCTCATTCTTTTTATAGGTGGGAAATCAAGTGCTATTCCAAATGCAATAATTTCTTAGACTTTATAGGTTCCACATGATGATGTAGTTTATTCCATATGATGATTTGCTATTATGAAGAATGGCACCTGTTCTTGATGTGAATTGCCTCCAAGCAAAATGGCCATTGGCACTAAATGGGTATACAAGCTAAAATATAAGCATGATGGAATAGTTGACAAGTATAAGGATAGGCTTGTTGCAAAAGGTTATGTGCAAGAGAGAGACATTGATTTTGATGAGACCTGCACCCACATGCCAAATGACCACCATTTGTAGCATTTGTGCACTTGTACCTGATCGTGGTTGGAATGTAGATCAATTGGACATTAAAACTGCATTTCTCAATGGTAAGTTACAAGAAGAAGTGAATGTATTTCAACCCCATGGCTTTGTGCAGAAAGGGCATGAAAACAAAGTGTGTAGGTTGAAAACGGCATTTAGTATGGTTTGAAGAAAGCACCACATGCTTGATATGAAAAGATACATGCCTACTTTATTGCACATGGTTTTGAGAACACTCCAACTAACAGCACCTTATATCTTAAGCATGTAGATGATGTACTTTTGATCATTGTTGTGTATTTTGATGACATGCTGCTCAATGGTCCTAATGAGAAGCATATTGCTGAATTTAAGCCTAACTTGCATGCCTCTTTTGAGATGTCATATTTGGGGAATTCACATCATTATTTCGGCATTCAGTTTAAGCAACTTTATGGGGGAATAGCTTTGTGTCAAACAAGATATATTGACACATTTTTGTAGTGTTTTGGCCTTGAAGATTGCAACCCTATCACCACTCCAATGGAAACAAGCTTATGATTGAGTCTTCATGATGCTAGAGATGCATTTGATGTTGTTCTCTATCAGCATGCTATTGGATGTTTGATTTACTTATGCATAATTGGACCTGATATTTAGTATTCTATCTCTTAGATGAGCAAGTTTATGCATTGCACAGGTGTCAAACATTGGTACACAATTAAGTGCATCTTTCACTACTTGAGTGGTACTCGATGACTTGGATTGTTTTATACCAAGTGGGGGTCATTACTACTAGATTTTCATGGTTTTTTTTATTTAAAATGGGTTGGTTGCTATGACACTCATGCCCACTAGTGGTTTTTGCTTCATTCTTGTAGCTCATGCATATCTTAGTTGAGAAAGAAGTAGCATATTGTGGCCACTTCTAGTTGTGAGGTTGAGTATAGGGCAACTTTTAGAATGATGGTTGAATGTGTGTGGCTTAGATGCCTTTTGGCTGATTTGGGTGTTGGTCAGTCTTCTACCACCACCATCTTCACTGATAGTGCATTGGCGGTTGCAAAAATAATGTGTTCAATGCATAGTCAGAGTGCATTGGAAGTTGCAAGAAATCATGTGTTCAATGCTCACACAAGGCACATTGAGGTGCACTATCATTATGTCAGGAAGAGCTTCTCTGCTGGAGAGATCAATTTGGCATATGTACCTGCACACAATAACATTGCAGACCTTTTCACAAAGGCTCTGCCTAGGGAGACGTTTGAAGCTTTCTGCAAAGATTTGGGCTTACTTCTTTCTGTGGATTGATCTCTTTCCACATAGTTTGGCACTTCCTTATACATGAGTTCCAACTCCTCGTTCACCGCACACACTCTAGGGGGATTTGTTGAAATATTTTGGTAGTCGTGTGTGTGAACACATTTAAAATCATCGATGCATTTTCCCTCTTTAGGAAGTTTTTTTTTCCTTGGCTTGTATGTATGTCTATAATTCTAATGGTTTAGTTATATATCTACATTAACTTAGTAATTCATTTACTGTTGTGCTGTGCTCCAAGCTTCTTCTTCTCCCTTGTGATGCTTCCATGGAGCCTTCAAGTCTCTATCATTGGCCATGGCTGAAAGTAATGATGTATTCCGTAGGCTGGCTATTGAGGACAGGCTCGATGGTACAAATCACCCATTATGGGCATATATGATGCCTCATGTATTGGTATCAAAAGGGTTGTGCAATATTGTGCAAGATATTGAAAAACGTCCTACTACACATGCAAATAGAATTATTGAAGGTTATGCGAATGGTGTTGAAGATGATGATCTTCAAATTCCTATTCCTGTTGTGGTTCTTGGTGCATTGCGATGGCATAGGTGCTCAAGCACATGCATTGATAGCTTTTTTTGCCAAATGTGCCATAATCCCTCATATTTGCTCCTTGAAAACAACAAAGGATGCTTGGGATACACTAACCACTTTATACCAAGCAAGAAATGAAGCTCATGTTTTTTACCTCCGAAATAGTTGGAGAGTGAGCATATGAATGAAGGAGATTCTATGGACCAATTTCTGACAAAGATCAAATATTTGAAGGGGCAATTGATTTTTGCTCATGAATGTTGGATTTTGAGGTGTGCGGAAGCATGGGAAGAACACAAGGAAGAAGAAGAAGCTTGGAGCACAACATACAATACTTGATGTATTACCAATAGTAGTTTGCACTAGTAATTTTGGCATAGTTCTTGCCTCCTCAATATCAGCTCTCTCATCAACAAGTGCATCATGCAAATCTGCATAAAAAATGGAATGATCTGCATCATCACATGAAACTTGAAAAGGTAGAGAAGTTGCCTCATTAGGACCAACACTAGATAATTCACGTGTAAAAAGAGGCACCAAAGTGTCATACATGTCTTTGGAGCTAATTGATGTCCCCTTAGTACATGAAAGTAATGGGTGAATAGCATCTTCCAAAAAAACAACATCGTGGCCAACTAAAATGCATTTGTTCTATGGATGATATAGATGATAGCCTTTGCTTTCAGAATTGTACCCAACAAAAATACATTTCACTGCTTTATCATCCAATTTCTTGCATTGTTGTTTACGCACCAGTGCATATGCCAAACAACCAAAAACACACACATGAGAACAAATGGTTTGTGACCATGCAAAGCCTCATATGGAGTGATAGAGTGTAATGCTTTAGTGGGACACTTGTTTAGTACATATGCTACACACATGATAGCCTCAATCCAGAAACTATGTGGTAAATCTTGACTCTTGACCATACACCTCACTTTCTCCATGAGTGACCTGTTCATCTGTTTAGCAACTCCATTCTATTGAGGTGTATATGGCAGTGTACACATATGTGTTATCCTACGTTCAGCCAGAAATGCATTAAAGTGAGAAGACATATATCCCCCCCTAGAGGGTGCCCATTTCACATGCTGACAGATTTTTAGCCAAAACCAAAAACTATTTGAAGCACATAAACACTTCGGACTTTTCTTTCAATGGATATACTCATGCATGCTTGGAAAAATCATCGATGAAAGTCACAATGTAAAGATAGTTCCCAAAACACGGTATCTACATAGGACCACAAACATCACTGTGAACAAGCTTCAATTTCTGAGTAGCTCGAATAGAACCGTCTTTTGGGAATGAGGAACGTTGCATTTTGCCCGCATGTTTACAGCTGCTTGAAGTTGGGTAGAAAGGACACCATTTCAGATTTCTACATGCAAAAACTAGCAAAATTCAGATTAGCAAAGCTTTGCATCTGACATAGCATGAGAATCATGTACTGCACATGCAAAATCATTCACAGATTTTTCATAGTCTATGAGCTTATACAGCCCATGACATAAAATGCTAGAAGCAATAATCACGTCGTCATTTGATAGATCTTGAATTGTACAGATCCACAAATTTCAAAACCAAGCCAATCTTGGCTGAAGCTAAAAGTGATAATAGATGCTTCTTGATCCCTAGCACAAATAAAGCATCCGACAATGTAAAAGAACTACCATTAGCACTAGTCAGAATGATCTTATCAACTCCCATGATAGGATATGAGGAGTTGTTGTTGCATGTGATAATATTCCCTATAGGGGAAGGCTCGAGTGAAGTGAAGAAACTGGGTTGTTAGGTAATATGCTTGGTTGCACCATGATCAAAGTACCAAAAATTTGAGTCTACTGCAGACATACAATGTTCAGGAGAAGATGGGTCAAAACTGCAAAGAGTAATAAACACCCATTCTTCATTCTGCACTAGATTAGCAGACTCTATTTTTGGTGTAGAGGCCTGTGCAACAAGCATTCTAGCCTCTTTTTTCTTTGCCTCTTTAGCAAGCACTTTTGGAAAAGTCTTTATGACATGATCATTTGCTTTACAGTATTTTCAAAACACTTTTGCTTTCTTTTTTTCTTTTTGTCTCTATCATCCTTCTTTGATTGTGCAGGATTAGCAGATTTCTACTTACTAGTAGAAGAGCTCCATTTACCTATGCCCTTCTAACTAGCCAAGAAAGCTTGATCTGGAACATGCATAATGGACCTGTTCTGCCTAGACTAATCTTCGTGCAACATAACAGAGACTAGCTCCTCAAATGTTAAGGCATTTGGATGGCCTTTCATCATCAAACAAAGAGTAGAAGCAAAACTCTAGTATGAATCGGGAAGACCATTCAAAACAGTCTGCACAAGTGAATTGTCAGACAAGACTTCATCAGCAGAAATAATTTGTTCCTTCAAATCTTTGATGTTTGTCAAAAAACTATCCATGGAATCACCTTCATTCATGTGCTCACTCTCCAACTGTTTTCTAAGATAAGCACCATGAGCCCCATTTCTTGCCTGGTTTAAAGTGGTAAGTGTATCCCAAGCATCCTAAGCTATTGTGCAACAGCAAATGTGAGGAATAATGGCATGTTTGACAAACAAGGCTATCAATGCATGTGCCTGAGCAGCTCTGCCATCCCAACTAATTTGTTATACAACAGGTGCAACACAAACCATAACACGAATAGGAATCTAAAGAATATCACCATCTTCGACACCATCTGCAATAGCTTCAATACCTGTATTTGTAGGTGTAATAGGATGTTTTTCAACACCTTGCACAATATTCCACAGTCCGTTGATGACCAATACATGATGCATCATATAAGCCCATAATGGATAATTAGTATCATACAACTTATCCTCAATAACCAACATACAGAATGCATCACTCCTTTCAGCCATGGCTATTGACTAAAATACCCGAATGTAGAAAATTGATTGGATCTCAAAAAGCTTAATAGAATTACCCTGTCGAGTTCTACAAAACTTGTAGGAGACTTTTAGATGCTTATACTAGCGAACCAAAACCTATATATATCTTATGCACAAAAAGATGAAATAGCTTGCACAAGCACTATGATAGTGCATTCGGAGGTCAAAATGAGCTCATAGCGCTATTTCGACACCACACAACAAAGTTGTTTCAATCTCCTAATCACCTTGAGTATGCTCACCAAATTTCGTGCGATTCTGAGACTATGATTGGAGGGGTGTCAATGCCACCCTAGATGAAGTGGACACCTGCTCTGATACCAATTGTTGGAGGTTGAGGTCTGCGGAAGCACGCAAACAACACAAGGAAGAAGAAGAAGCTTGGAGCACAACACACAATACTGGATGTACTACTACTAGGATGCACAAAGATAAGTAACCTGTTAGGGCAATAGGCGTATATACAAGCGAAGGGGAAAAAACCTCCTAAAGATGGAAAAAATGGTCTGGTGGTCCTAGTGTGTTCACACATATCACTACCTAAATATACCAACAATGAAGTCTTGCGAGATAGTTCACTTTCGCAAATTTTTCTTAACGGTCTTCCATATTCATATTAGAGTTTTGCTTCGGGTGTATCCATTGAAAGCAAATTGTGAAGTGTTTATGTGCTTCATTTTAGCCACGATTGATAGCTTATTTAAATTTCAAAAGCTTTTACATTATTTGAAATTTCGAAAGCACAAGAGGGTGGCCACTATAAAAGCCCATTCTTCTCTGTACTTTTCCTAGAGTTTTAAGTGACTTTCCTTGTATATAATTGAAAGAATGGAAGCTTTAACCCCTTTCCTTTCTCATGTTTGCTCATTTCCACCATTTTTTCTTGCTTGTTTGCAGGTGTATCTGCTCATGTTTTGAATCTCTATTGTTTGCAAGTATCCTTAAACTTGTTTTAGTCTCGAACAATGAAAATTTGAGGATCATGTCATGTTGTGTAGATCTCTTTGAGACATTTTAAAGTATACCAAAGATGAACATATTTGGATAGATGGGTGCATATTTATGAGTATTTTATTGTCTATAGGTATAAAAAGTCTTAATGTTAATCCATTACCTCATGCAAGCCATCCTATTTGCCTTATGCATGTGATTATAGCCCAATCGAGTCTTCTCATTGGATTGATAAATTATGAGTGTTAATCTCCTTCAACAAGTGACCAAACAACAAATATGAATACAATGCAAAAAATGGAAAGCCAAAAACTACCCAAAAAGTAAGATAATGTAGAGATACACTTCTTCGGACTTGACCCAAAGTAGGTGCATTCATAGGCATTTTTCATTAGGTTTTAAAATAGCTTTTGGCAAATCAAGTTAAAAAGTGTTTCACCACGTTTTACAAAAATCACCATAAAAGGAAGTTCGTTTGCCTATCTATAGTAAAGAAAAATATTAATAACAACAATAAGAACAATATAGTAATATTCATGATCATAATAATAATACTAGAAGTAATCATAATAATAATAGCAACAACAACATCCACATATCATAGGTGGGTTGTGTTGGAGTTTGAGGTCTGCGGAAACACACAAACAACTCAAGGAAGAAAAAGAAGTTTGGAGCACAACACACAATATTGAATGTATAACCAAGTGAATGTACAAAGAGAAGTAACCCATTATGATTATATGCCTATATACAAGTTGGGGAAAAAAACCTCCTAAAAAGGGAAAAAAGTGCCCCAACGGTCTTAATTGTGTTCACACAGATCACCACAAAAATATATCCACAAATCCATCCTCGGAGCGATGCTATGAACAAGGAGCTTGCACTCATGTATAAGGAAGTTCCAAGCTATGAGGGAGGAGATCAATCCACAAAAGGAAGTAATCCCAAAGCTTTGTAGAAAGCTTCGAACTTCTCTCGAGGTAGAGCCTTTGTGAAAAGATTTGCAATGTTATCCTGTGTGGGCACATATGCCAAATTGATCTCTCCAGTTGAGAACCTCTCTCTAACATAATGATAATGCACCTCAATGTGCTTTGTGGGAGCATGGAACATAAGGTTCCTCCCAACTGCCAATGCACTCTGACTATCAGTGAAGATGGTTGTGGCAGAAGAATGACCAACATCCAAATCAGCCAAAAGGCATTTGAGCCACACACACTCAATAGTCCTTGTGAATGCTGCCCTATACTCAACCTCACAAGTAGAAGTGGCCATAGTAGGTTGCTTTTTGCTCAAACAAGATATGCATGAGCTACCAAGCATTAAGCAAAAAGTCACTAGTGGACACATGAGTGTTGTTGGGGGATTCTTGGATAAGAAGGGATTTGAGTGTTTGTAGGAGAACAGGGAAGACAAGAAGAAAGATACACACTGGAAGCCTTTGTCGATTGATTATAATAAGACAAATATAATGGTAATGCACAATACAATCCAATGCTTCTGTGCAAAATCCCACAAAGTGCACAATTACAAAATACCAAATACTCAAGGTTTGATTGCTACCGGCCTCCTCTGCACCAGACCTCCACCTTCTCCAAGCCTGCACTTGTGCACACCTTGCACCAAGCTTCCAATAAGGGGAAGGAATGGACACCTTCTATCGACAAGCGCACACTACAATGAGACCTTGGGATCCTTGGGGGAAATAGCTTAACACTTCTCTGCACACTTCTTAGTCACTCTTCATGCACACCTTGCACTTCACTTCTCTGCGTCGCACACTGTGTGTCTGTTGCACTTCTCTCTCTTGCCTAACTTAGACTATGCTCCTCTTGCTTAGTCTTAGAATTGTCCAAGAATAGTCCTTGCCTTGATTTTAGTGTCGATTCACGTACGCTCCTAACTGCAAGAGTATCTTGGTGCTCACTTTGATGTCCCAAGATTGTCTCCAAAAGTGAGCAGCCAACGACTCCTTGTTTTGTCCTGTAGTGACTTTAGACTAAAACAAAAAATTTTAATTAGGGGGCATACTTTCACTTCTACGTACGCTACCGCTTCACATACCTTCACATTTTCCTTTTAAGTCTTCACTTGTGCACATAAGAGAGGGTTCACCTGAACCTTACAAAACACTTTAAAAACACTTTGAACCTTAGGGATATTAGAGAAATACCTCTTCAACCTGCAACCCACTTTCTCCAATTTACCCTTTGTGGACAATTAATTGTGCACTAGTGCACTTTGACACCTGCACTTTAGCACTTTGACTTTGTACCTGTTGACTTTGACTTTGATCTTGTTGACTTTGACCTTGTTGACTTTGACTAGTTTGACTTTGATCTTTTGACTTTGATTGTAGCTGACTTTGACTGCGGTTTACTTTGACCAATATGACTTTTATGGGCTCAACAATTGCCCAACACCTAATGTGCCCTCCATCCCAGAGAGCTACAACCAAAACTCTGAGCAGAGAGGATACCATGATGAGTGAGCTTCAAAATCTTGAAAAGGACACTGAGCAGCAACCAAGGCAGAAGGGAGAAGGGAGGGTGAGGGAGTAGGACTATGGGGTCTCGAGAGGGCCGAAATAATAAAAAAGTATAGGTACAAAGTTTGCATATGGAAAATTATGAAATATAAGGTTAAACAAAGTGAGAAGAGACCATGTGGACCATGTGGCGAAAGAAAAACATGTGATAAATGTGTTCAAAACGAGTGGGTTTTGACCAAAAGTCAGAAAAAAGTTGTGATTTTGGAAACATTAATGCAAAAAATGAATCCAGAGGGTCCAAAATACATGAAAATGATCCCAATTTTGAAAAAAATGGCCATACGAGGCACGATCCAGAGCCAAAAGGGTTGAACCATGAAATAAAAAAAAATTATATATATATATATATATATATACATATAAATTTTTAAAAAATAATAAATAAAAAATAAAAGTTTTTTTTTTGTCTGTACGCAGTGTGACAGTGAAAAATAAAAAGAATAAATAATTGAAAAATAAAATAATAAATAAAAATAAATAAAAACAAAAAGAATAAAATAAAGAAAATATAAAATTAAAGTAAAATAAAAAAATAAAATATAAAAAATATTTTTTTTTTTGGGGGTGGGGGATGTGTCAGAGTGGGGGGGGGGGGGGGTTGTCAGATGCTGTCGAGGGGGGGAGGGGGTTGTTAGATGCTGTCAGGGCGGGGGGGGGGGGGGTTGTCAGATGCTCTCAGGGGGGGGGTGGGGGGTTGTCAGAGGCTGTCGGGGGGGGGGGGGGGGTGGGGGGGGGGAGGGGGGGCGGGGGAAGAGGGAGGGAGAGAGAGAGAGAGAGAGAGAGAGAGAGAGAGAGAGAGAGAGAGAGAGAGAGAGAGAGAGAGAGAGAGAGAGAGAGAGAGAGAGAGAGAGAGAGAGCGAGAGAGAGAGAGAGAGAGAGAGAGAGAGAGAGATGGGATTTTTTTTTTTTTTGAATTTTCCCCCTCTGCTTTTTTTTTTGGAAAAAGAAAATCTGTGGGGTTTTTTTTTTTTTTGAGAAGGTGAGCATATATAAAAAAGAGATTGGAAAAATAATCAAGAGAAAGTCCAAAAAAAATTGCAAAAAAAATCCAAGAAAATTCTCAAAAAATTCTGGAAAGGTTTCCTACAGGTTTAGGCCCGTTTCCTCATTCAAAACCATAGAGAGCTTCCTTTATTCCCCCAATTTGGCAAGAAAATGTCACTTGAAAAGGATGAAAAATGCTAGAAAATTTCTAAAAAATGTTTGAAAAATTCCCAAAAATTTCCAAAAGTTTTAGTACTGCAGAGGTTATGAAATGGTTGCTAAATTTGCTCAAAACTCAATGAACAAGCATGAAATGGATAAAGAAAACTACTAAAACTTAAGCAAAATGAAATGAGAGGGCTATGTACAACCTGGACAACTTTTGCAGTTTCCAGGTGATCCATAATTCTTCAAGTGTGTTGATGGTAGGCCTTGAGCCTTGATATGTTGAGCAGTGGCAAGGCCTCTCCCTTTAGTGTCTCTAACTCCACAGCACCCCAATTCAGCATTGTCTTAACTCGATAAGGTCCATCCCAGTGTGGAAGCCATTTTCCTCTCACTTGTGTTTGAAGATGAGGTCTATGGAGAAGAACTAACATGCCTGGCTCTATGTTGTGGTTCCACAGATTTTGATCATGTGCCTCCTTCCTCTTCATCTGAGTCTCTATCAATTGTTTTGTTGCTAGTAGACGTATCTCCTCCACTTTATGCGGTGCTCCAAGCCTCTAAGAGACACCACAATCTTTCTTTCCCTGCATGAATGCTACTTTAGGTGATCCATGTAAAAATTCAAAGGGCTCAATTGGCAATATGCCATAAACCAGTTGGAATGGAGAATATCCCGTGGCCTCTTTGTAAGCTAACTTGTATGCCCATAGGGTACCTTGATAAGCAATGCCCCAGGAAGTGGGCTGTAACATACATTCCTTCCTTAACATGGAAATTAATACCTTATTTGTTGATTCAGCGTGTCCATTAGCTCTTGGATAGCAGGCACAAGAGGTCCTATGTAGAATTCTATACCGGTTGAAAATTTCCTGTAGGACCTTATTCACAAAATGAGTACCCTGGTCTGTACAAATTTCAAGTGGACACCCAAACCTGCAAATGATGCTACTGTAAATGAAATCAGCAATAGTTTGGGCAGTGCAGTCAGGGGAGGCAATAGCTTCAGCCCATTTTGTCGCATAGTCTGTGGCTATCAATAAATAATTCTCTCTTTTTGGAATCGATGGAGGGTAGATAGGCCCTACAAAATCTAACCCCCACTTCTCAAATGGTTGCCAAGAAGTGGAAATAATCAAGGGGTTATGCCTCTGCTTGGTGGGCTTAGGTCCACACCTCTGGCAAACATCACATGCTTTTCCCCAGTCATCAGCATCTTTGAATAATGTAGGCACCATAAACTAGCATCAAGGATCCTTTGACTCATAATATGCCCTGGAAGGTGCCCACCACCCATTCCTTCATGTGCAGATTGAAGGACTTCCCTCACTTCTTCTTCTTCCAAGCACTTCCTAAATTTGTCATCCTTTCCCTGTCTATAAAATTTATCTTCAATGAAGCTATAAGGTCTGCTCTTGATTAGCAGTCTCTTTCTTTGCACAACACTAGCCTTCTCTGGATACACTCCAGTTTTAATGAAATTCTTGATATCATAATACCAACCTTGAGCTTGTACAGCGAACATATTAGCATCTGGAAAATCATCATTGACTCCACTAGCTTGATCCAGCATATTGATCCTGGATAGCTGATCCGCCATGACATTTTGTTTACCTGGTCTATGGACCATAGAAAAATCAAACTCGTGGAACAAAAGTAGCCACCTCCATATCCTCCTAGTTGCTTGTGGCTTGTTCAATAAATACCTGAGTGGTTGATGATCAGTGATGATGACAAACTTCACACCTAGCAAATAATGATGAAATTTTTGTACTGCGAAAACCATTGCTAGAGCTTCCCTTTCTGTTGTGCTATAATTCTTTTCAACTTTAGTCAAAATTCTACTAGCATACTGAATAGGCCTGTCAAGTTTGAATTCTTCATTATGTAGAGCCAATACTGCACCCATTGCATATGCACTGACCAATACATGCACTTGCAAAATTTTTGACCAATCTGGGGTGATAAGAATTGGTGCAGCCACCAATTTGGACCTTAATGTTTGATAAGCCTTCTCTTCTTCCTCTTCCCATTGAAAGGGCACTTCTTTACCTGTAAGTCTAGCTAGTGGCCTGGCTATCTCTGCATACATTTTTATAAACCTTCTGTGGTATCCAGTATGCCCCAAGAAACTCTGGATCTCTTTAGGAGATTTAGGTTTTGGCAACTTTAATATAGAAATAATTTTATCAGGATATGGGGCCATACCTTTAGCCGACACCACATGACTCAAGAGAGTTCCTTCTGTCACAAGGAAATGACATTTGTTTGGGTTGAGCTTTAGCTTAGTCTCCTTGCATCTCTTAAAAACATTTTGTGGCTGTCGCAAGTGATGGTCCAAGCAATCTAAAGGGGTCTCATTGTGAGAACCTGAAAATGAAGAGAAGTCATCCATGAAAATTCTAAGTGTTTCCAGCAATAAGGGACCAAAAATGAGGTTGACAGTTTTGTTAAAGGTGGATGGAGCATTTCTCAATCCAAATGGCATTTTTACATACACATATGTTCCCCAAGGTGTGATAAAAGCAGTCTTTTCCCGATCCTCTGGGTGTATTGATATTTTATTATAGCCACTAAAGCCATCCATAAAGCTATATAATGCATGTCGAGCCACTTCTTCAATGACCTGCTCTGCAAATGGCATTGGGAATCCATCTGGAATGGTCACCTTGTTGAGTGCTCTAAAGTCAACACAAATTCTGATTTTATTGGTATTCTTCTTTGGTACTATAACCATAGGTGAGAGCCACTCTGAGTGTTCCACAGGAATGATGATTCTTGCATCCTCCATCTTTTGTATTTCCACATATACAGCTTCAACATATTTTGGGTTAAGTCTATAACTCTTCCCCCGTATTGGTTTGGCTCCCTCAACTAGAGGGATTCTATGCTCTCCATAATTAGCAGGCACTCCTTCTAAGTCTTTATAATGCCATGCAAAAACATCTGTATAGTGGGTCAAGAATGATTTTACCTTTTCAAGGAGCCCTGGGTGGCTCCACAACCAAGTGGCCACCAAAACTGGACGATTATTGTCCTGAGTGCCTAATTTTATTTCTTTGATAGGGTTTCTCTCTACCGTATTATTTTCTTGCTCATCTCCATCCTTGTTTTCTTCCACTAGCTTTTCGTGCATCGTTTCATAAGCAGAGGTATTTTGGATCTCAATGCATTCCTCCTTATCCTGCATCCATCCTGTAGGGATTTCTTGAAGTGGGAAAGAGCATTCTTCACTAGTATGTTTTACCTTGTCTTTAGCTTTAGAAACTTCCTTCTCTATTGTTGTTACATCCTCCTCCAAGTTGTATTTGAGGGGTGTCTTCCACCCCTTCTGTGGTCTGTGATGGGCTCTCCCAATCCATCAACCTGAACGTTCTCCTGATTTTCATCAGAACCTTCAACTGTGCAAGAATTATTAAGAAAAATTCCAAAACAAGAGGAAGAGTTGCCTGCTTGGAGCCAATTTAGAATATCCTCTTCTTCCTCGAAATCTATTTGGGGTTGGTCCTCTGTTTCTGATTCCATGCAAATGCCAACTGTTTGCATCATGCTGGTGTTCCCTTGATTATCTGGGCCCTCTTCTAAATGTATTTGTGTCAGCTCTTGCCCTTTCTTTTGTACCCACATAGCGTCTTTACCCCAATCATGGATGACACTTGCATGCCTCAGCCATGGTCTTCCAATTAAGAGGGGAAATCCTCCTTCAACCTTGGGTAGTCTTAAAACCACAAAATCCAGAATGAAGAGATTACCTTGTACTTCAAGTGGAACTTTTGGGATCACTCCCAAGGGCCTTACTTTGCTTTGATCTACCAACGTAACAGTGAAATTTGCAGGCCTTAAAGGGTGTAGACCAATCTTTTCCATTGTATGTTCAGGCATCAAGTTACTGCCAAAACCACCATCCACAATAACTCCTTGAAACTCATGACCATTGATAGATATTGTCAGCCAAGGACTCTTATAATCTGTAAGGGGTGCTTCCCCTACAATTTTACCTTTATGTATAACAGCAGTCTTTGCCACCAAACTTGTAGTGGAAGCCTCATCAATTATCTACAAGAGTTCTGACCTGAATTTCCCATCCATCTTTATTAAATAAAAAATACTAACCTCCTTTTTCATGGACTTGAGTAGTTTTGAAGCCTCTGATTCCTTAAGAGCATGGGCTCCAATTGACTTATCAAACTCCTCATGAGCCCTGTTGAATCATGCCCAAATGGCATCACTGGTACATATGAGATCTCCTTTTTGCCTTGTATCTGCACATGTGGTGGCCTTGTCTTTAGCTGTCTCTTTGTCTTTGTTGAATCCATTAATTCTTGATTCTTGAACTATATCTACTTGAGCCTTTCCCTTGTTTCTTGTCTACACTGTAAAAGATTCAATTTCTTCTAACTGCACCACCCGGGTAGATGGTCATGGCCCATTGACTTGATTTAACATTTCTTCTTTGTGCACAGAAATCATTTGAATGTGGGGCCCAGATGAAGAGGCTTGATTCTTAGGACAACAATTTGTATAGTGGTCTCTGGCCTCTGGACAGTTTCTACAAGGAGGGGCATTTTCTGGTAGAGTGCACCTACTTTGATAGTGCCCACATTCTCCATATCTGAAACAAATGATTCGCCTCCTAGGCCCATTTCCAAAGTTATTCCTCTGTCTAGGGTTGTAATTGTTACCTTGATTAGGTGCAGCCGCCATCACATTTGCTGGTGGTAAGGGTCCTCCTTGTGTCCAATATGTTGTTGCAGGCATTCCTCTTGATTGACACTCCTTGGCCTCATGCCCAGCTTTTCTGCATAATTGGCAAGTCACACTTAACAAAGGACATTCACTTACTATATGACCTTGCTTGCTGCACATGGTACACCAAAGTCCACTCTTGATGCCACCCCCTTTGAGTTCCTGCAACTCCTGTTGCAGCTGAGCCATTTCTTCTACTTGGGCCTCCTCCTCCTTTTGGAGCTTTAATGGCTCAATCTCCCTCCTCAACTGAGTAACAACATTCTCCTCCTCTTTGTGGGGCTTATTTCTTTTTAAGCCCTCCAACTCCTTCGTTAGCTGGATTACTGGATCCTCCATTTCTATAGAATATTGTAGTTGAGTAGAAATTGCTCCATATTGTTGCCTTATCTGCTCCAGTCGTGTAGCTGTGTTGATGAATTCCTCTATGGAGGCTATAGGCAACACTAATTCCTTGATTTTACATTGGGTGGTCACTAGAAGTGGCTTAGCTAACCATTTCTTAACAAAAAAATCATGTGGTGGATCTGGTAATTTAGCCATTAGTGCCTTGGCCCTAGTCACAAACTCTGGGAACTTTTCACCTGGACCCAATCTCAAATTCTCTAATTCCTTGATGATGATCTCCACAGTATTTCCATGCTGAAATTGATTTTTGAATGCATCTTTCATTAAGTCCCAAGTTGTAAAATGGTTCTCAGCAAACTGGCTGAACCATTTATCTGCTAATCCTTCTAATGTAGCAGGGAAGAGTATCAAAAAGGCATCCTCTCTTCCCATTAAGCCTCTAGTTTTGCATAGTGCTAAAAACCTTCTAATATCCTCATCCGGATCTTCCTGAGCTAGGCCTTTGAAAGAAGGAAATTTTATATTTAATCTTGATAGTAGGGTTTCCAAGTCTACCTGACCAGCCATGCTCCTTACTGATGAAGTTGATGAAAGTGGAATAGATGATCTTCTAACAGCCTTCCTTCTTGTTTGCTTGTGGGTGACCCTCAATGTTTGGGACCGAGTTGCGGTCATGAGCTGTTCATAGTCCTCTTAGTATGAGACAATTGATAAGAATATGTACCTTTTAGCCCAATGAAGTAGTACTGTCGGCACTTGAATAGTGCTTCTCCACACTGCAAGATGTCCTCTCCTATGCTCAAATCTCCTTGGAGTCCCACCGGGCATGCCAAATTTTGTTGGGGGATTCTTAGACATAAAGGGATTTGAGTGTTTGTAGGAGAAAAGGGAAGACAAGAAGAAAGATACACACTGGAAGCCTCTATCGATTGATTATAATAAGACAAATACAATGGTAATGCACAATACAATCCAATGCTTCTGTGCAAAATCCCACGTAGTGCACAATTACAAAATACCAAATACCCAAGGTCCGGTTGTTGCCCGCCTCCTCTGCACCAGACCTCCACCTTCTCCAAGCCTGCACTTGTGCACACCTTGCACCAAGCTTCCAATGAAGGGAACGAATGGACACCTTCTATCGGCAAGCGCACATAGCAATGAGACCTTGGGATCCTTGGGGGAAATAGCTTAACACTTCTCTGCACACTTCTTAGTCACTCTTCATGCACACCTTGCACTTCACTTCTCTGCGTCGCACACTGTGTGTCTGTTGCACTTCTCTCTCTTGCTTAACTTAGACTATGCTCCTCTTGCTTAGTCTTAGAATTGTCCAAGAATAGTCCTTGCCTTGATTTTAGTGTCGATTCACGTACGCTCCTAGCTGCAAGAGTATCTTCGTGCTCACTTTGATGCCCCAAGATTGTCTCCAAAAGTGAGCAGCCAACGACTCCTTGTTTTGTCTTGTAGTGACTTTAGACTAAAACAAAAGAATTTAATTGGGGGGCATACTTTCACTACTGCGTACTCTGCTGCTTCACATACCTTCACATTTTCCTTTTAAGTCTTCACTTGTGCACATAAGAGAGGGTTCACCTGAACCTTCCAAAACACTTTAAAAACACTTTTTGAACCTTAGGGAAATTAGAGAAATATCTCTGCAACCTGCAACCCACTTTCTCCAATTTACCCTTTGTGGACAATTAATTGTGCACTACCTGTGCACTTTGACACCTGCACTTTAGCACTTTGACTTTGCACCTATTGACTTTGACCTTAACCTTGTTGACTTTGACCAATTTGATGTTGACCTTTTGACTTTGACTATGTTTGACTTTGACTATAGTTGACTTTGACCAATATGACTTTTATGGGCTCAACAAGTGTCATAGCAACCAACCCAATTAGAGTTAGAAAAAGCATGTAAATTTGGTGGTAGTGATCCCCCCTTGGGCTAAAACAATCCAAGTAGTTGGGTACCACTCAAATAGCAAAAGATGCACTTAAACCCCTACCGATGCTTGACACCTGGGCACTACATAAACCTGCTCATCTTTGAGACAATAAATTGAATATCAGGCTGAGTCATGTATAAGCAAATCAAGCATCCAATAGCTTGCTAATAAGAACAACATCAAATGTATCTCTAGCATCACGAAGACTCAACCGTAAACCTGTTTATCCATAGAAGTAACAATAGGTTTGCAATCTTCAAGGCCAAAACGCTGCAATAATGTGTCAATATATATTTTTTGACACAAATCTATTCCACCATCAACTTGCTTAAAATAAATGCCCAAATAATGATGCAAATGCCCCAAATTTGACACCTCAAATGAGGCATGCAAATCAGCCTTAAAACCAACAATATGCTTCTCACTAGGACCAATGAGCAGCATGTCATCAACATAGACAACAATTATCAAAAGCACATCATTTGCATGCTTAACATATAAGTTGCTCTCAATTGGACTACTTTCAAAACCATGTGCAATCAAGTAGGTATGTATCTTTTCA
This sequence comes from Ceratopteris richardii, assembly GCA_020310875.1. NCBI lineage: Eukaryota > Viridiplantae > Streptophyta > Polypodiopsida > Polypodiales > Pteridaceae > Ceratopteris > Ceratopteris richardii. The sequence goes on along the minus strand of CM035407.1, from coordinate 208,745,392 downwards.
TATCAAGCATGTGGTGCTTGCTTCAAACCATATAATGCCCTTTTCAACCTGCACACTTTGTTTCCATGTCCTTTTTGCACATAACCATGGGGCTCAAAAACATACACTTCTTCATGTAAGTCGCCATTCAAAAATATAGTTTTAATGTCCAATTGATGTACATTCCAACCACGATGGGCTACAAGTGCACAAACGCTACAAATGGTAGTCCTTCGACATGCGGCTGCAAAGATCTCATCAAAATCAATGCCTTTTTCTTGAGCATAACCTTTTGCAGCAAACCTAGATTTGTAGCTGTCAATTGTTCCATCAGGCTTAGGTTTTAGCTTGTATACCCATTTAGTGCCAATGGCCTTTTACCTAGGAGGCAAATCACATAAAGGCTAGGTACTATTCTTCATAATAACAGCATAATTTGTTTGTATATCAGCCATCCAATTTTCTGAATTTTGTGCTTCATCAAAAGAAACAGGATCATTCTCATCAGAGAGACTAGAGGCATCCATATCATAGCAACCTGATGCAAAAGAAGCACTATGAGAGTCTAAACGAGTATGATATGACAAAGGTGCATCTAATTTGCTATCTCACAAAGTTTGCACTAGCCATTTAGGCATAGTTTTTGCCTCCTCTATATTAGCCCTGTCATCAACAAGTGCATCATGTAAATCTTCATAAAAAATGGAATAATCTGCATCATCATGTGGAACTAGTAAAGGATGAGGAATTACCTCATTTGGAATAGCACTTGACTTTCCACTTGTAAAAAGAGGCAACAAAGTTCATACACATCTTTGGAGCTAATTGATGTCTCCTTAGTACATGAAAGTAATGGTTGAATTGCATCTTCCAGAAAAACAACATCACGACTAGCCGAAATGTGTTTATTCTATGGATGATAGAGACGATAGCCTTTGCTCTCAGAACTATACCCAACAAAAATACATTTCACTGCTTTATCATCCAATTTTTTGCCTTGTTGTTCAATCACTAATGCATATGCCAAACAACCAAAGACATGCATATGAGAAATAGATGGCTTGCGACAAGCCAAGCCTCATATGGCATGATAGATTGCAATGCTTTGGTGGAACACCTAACTACATATGCTACACACATAACAACCTCAAGCCAGAAGTTACGTGGTAAGCCTGAGTTTTGACCATACACCTCGCCATTTCCATGAGTGAAATGTTCTTTCTTTTAACAACTCCATTTTGTTGAGGTGTATATGACACTATACACTGATGTTTTGTCCCATGTTTAGCCAAAAATGCATTAAAATCAGAAGGCATGTATTCCCCCCCTCGATTAGAGCGGTGGGTGCCCATTGTGCATGCTCACAGATTTTCAGCCAAAACCGAAGCACATAAAAACTTCGGACTTTGGTTTTGGTGGATACACCCATGCATGCTTGGAAAAATCATGAATGAAGGTCATGAAATAAAGGTAGTTTCCAAAAGAAGGTGTTTGCATACGACCATAGACATCATTGTGAACGAGCTTCAATTTCTAAGTACCTCGAATAGAACCATCTTTTGGGAAGGAGGAACATTGCATTTTGCCCAAAATATAGCCTTCACAAACATGTTTACAAGGTGCCTCAAGTTTGGGTAGAGAGGACACCATTTCATATTTCTGTAGGTGTAGCAAACTAGCAAAATTCAGATGACCAACACGTGCATGCCAAAGCTTTGCATTTGACATAGCTTGAGAACCTTGAACTGCACATGTTGAATCATTCACAGATTTTGCATAATCTATGAGCTTATATAGCCCATGACATAAAATGCCAGAAGCAATAATGACATCACCATTTGGGAGATCATCAATTGTACGTATATCTGCAACAAATTTCACAACCAAGATGATCTTGTCTAATGCTGAAATTGATAACATATTTTTCTTGATCCCAGGCACAAATAAGGCATCAATAAATGTAAAAGAACTACCATCAGCAATAGTCAAAATGCTCTTACAAACTCCCATGATAGGATAAGAGAAGTTGGTGCATGTGACAGTATTCCCTGTAGGGGCAGGCTCAAGAGAAGTGAAGAAATTGTGCTACGAGGTAATATGATTGGTTTCCCCACTATCAAAGTACCAAACATTTGAGTCCAGTACAGACATACACTACTCATGAGAAGATGGGTCATAACTACAAACAGTAGTAACCACCCATTCTTTGTTTTGCACTAGATTACCAGACTCTATTTTAGGTGTAGAGGCCTCTGCAACAACCATTCTAGCCTCTTTCTTCTCTGCCTCTTTTGCACCTAGTTTTGGACAACTCTTTATGACATGATCATTTCCTTTACAATATTTGCAAAACAATTTCTACTTTTTTGTTTTCTTCTTGTCTTTGTCATCCTTCTTTGATTGTATAGAATTAGCAGACCTTTGCTTACTAGTGGATGAGCTCCATTTACCTTTGCCCTTCTACCTAGCTAGGAAAGCTTGATTTGCCACATGCATAATGGACCTCTTCTGCCTAGACTAATCTTCTTGCAACAAAACAGAGAATAACTCCTCAAATGTTAAGGCATTTGGATTGCCTTTCATCATCAATCAAAGAGTGGAAGTAAAACTCTGATATGAATCTGGAAGGCTGTTCAGAATAGTTTGCATAAGTGAACTGTCTAGCAAGACTTCATCAATAGAAATCAACTTCTCCTTCAAATCTTTGATCTTTGTCAAAAAACTATCCATGGAATTTCCTTCATTCATGTGCTCACTCTCCAACTCTTTTCGGAAGTAAGCAACATGAGGCTCATTTCTTGCTTGGTATAAAGTGGTAAGTGTATCCCAAGTATCCTTAGTTATTTTGTAAGAATGAATGTATGGGATAATGGCAATTTTGATAGACAAATCTATCAATGCATGTGCTTGAGCGTCCATCTCTGCCATCCTAATGAATTTTGTCTACAATAGGTACAACAGGAACCGGAGCACAAACAGGAATTCTAAGATCATCATCTTCAATGCCATCTACATCACCTTCAATAGCTATATTCGTAGGTGTAGCAGGTCGATTTCAACAGCCTTCACAATATTCCACAGTCCTTTTGCAACCAATACATGACACATCATATATGCCCACAATGGGTAATAGATACCATCCAACTTATCCTCAACAACCAACATATGAAATACATCATTGCTTTCAGCCATGGACACTGATTAAGATACCCTGATGCAAAAAAATGAATGTATCTCAAAAAGTTGAACAAAATTACCCGATCAAATTCTATTAAACTTGTACCAGACTTTGAGGCGGTTGTAGTAGCGAATCGAAACCTATATATATGTTTGGTAAAAAAAGGAAAAATTGCCTGCACAAGCACTAAGATAGTGCGTTCGGAGGCTAAAACAAGCTCAGATTACGATTTCAAGACCACAAAGCGAAGCAGATTTGAACTCCTAATCAGCTTGAATATGCTCAACTTTTGTGTGATTATGAGATTGTGACCATAGGGGTGTTGACAACAATCTAGATTAAGCAGCGACCTGCTCTGATACCAATTGTTGGAGTTTGAGGTCTGCGGAAGCACACAAACAACACAAGCAAGAAGAAGAAACTTGGAGTACAACACACAATACTGAATGTATTACCAAGTGAAGAGACAAAGATAAGTAACTCATTAGGGTTATAGGCATATATACAAGTCGAGGGGGAAAAAACCTCGTAAAGAGGGAAAAAAGTGCCTTGACAGTCTTAAGTGCATTCACACATATCACTATCAAAATATATCAACACGTTGTAATGGATTTGATTAGTCTAAACTAGTTGTCACAATTGTGGCCTTGTTTAACCCTTGTTTTGTGAGATACGAAGGGTCCTACTGGTACTATGCCCATTCATCTGTACAATGTTCTTTACTAGCATTACTCAATGTCCTTTACTAGCATTACCAATATGCCTCATTTTTAATTGGGTCTCTCCTTGCCTATCTTTTGTAATGCCTCTAGGTTCTCTAAACAACGCAATCAGCTTCGTTTTGAATGTTTCCTATGCCTACTCAAAATATTGATGGTGCTTTTTTGTCTAGGGTTTCTACTATAACATTCTCCTATTCATTGCCCTTCTCAACAAGGAACTAACTTAGGACAAGCCATCCACGGACTTATCCTCTTTGTGCAACATCTCTTCGCAGTCAACCTTATGTGGAGCATAAATAGTGTTAAGATTGACCAAATATGGTCTTGTATCAATGTTTTTTTCCCCCTCTTTGAAGTTTGAGCATTCTATCTCCTCTCTCTATGGATTGTGATTTTGAAAGAACAAACACATGCACCTAGCATACCCCATATCCTTCACATTCAAGGGTTCACGTTGAGATGACTCTTGACCCTTGAACATGAACCTTCCAGTTTAAAGGCTCAAGTTCTTACCATTAAGCCATGTCGAATTTTCATTCTCTATTCCAATCGGTTGTAGGATTTAATTAAAAAATAGGGAAGTTCGATCGAAGCCTAATCTTTTGAAGCTTGAATGTATTCAAAGAATAATTGTACAAGTGAAGGGCATAGTACTCATGGGACCCCCATATCTCACAAAGCAGGGGTTAAACTATCAATGCATTACAAAAAGTGTTATATTTTGATTGTCTATCATGCCCTTCCATTTTGAAGGCTATCTACTCATGGTATGTGTATTTCACATTTTTAATGTAATTTTTGAGGGTCTATCAAATTTTATGACCTTATTTTATTGTCTTAAATCGCCAGAGCGAGCAATACGACCATCTAAATTCAACTATGATTGCGAGGAAAGGGCTATCGGAAAGCATTTAATTTTAATAGCCTGAAGTCGTTACACAAATACATTGGCCACATTGGCATAGGTACATCGAGCAATCTGCCGAGATTGAAGACACAACCTCCGCCTGAAGAGATGAGTGCCCAACCAAATCACCTACGAGTTTTGGACATCTGCTCTAGGATTTTCTAAACCACTGCAGTTTACTCATTGCTGAGCCAATTTTATATCGTATTTGCATGGATTTTAGATCTCGTATTTCCATTCCACGTGTCAATCTTCAAATATAGAGTTTTTTTTAAAAGAGGAAGTTCGGCCTCGCAAAAGTGTGTACACAATTGTCTCGGATGACCTTCACTACATTTGACGTGTCAATCTCTCAATTGCATTGTTCGCTTTTGTACTTCAATTGCTCCCTGCTTTCGGGTGATGTGGAATAATATACGCGAGAAGAAATTTCGGACGCAGATTTGAGAGATCAGCAAAGGTTAAACGATCAGTACGACGGGACGGACTCATGGAAGCGGGGACGTCATCCACAGCAATGTATGCCTGCCGCTATGCAGTAGATATCCCCTCCAGCAGACATGATAGTCGCAGGAAGGACTTAGTCAAATGTTCGCACAGCAACATGTGGTGCAAAGGGAAGCGCATCTCGGCATCGTTGCACCATGCGGGTAGGTGTTTCAGATGCAAAATTTTAACTTTGACTAGGGCAGTCCGTGCTATAGCATGCCTTTGTCGTGGCTTCCATGCGAAGACACGTTCGTTTTATCGGCCTTTCTCCTTGTCATGGCTATTGAAGTTTTGGTGTCATCGAAATCTCGATTTCTCGCATTAATCCTTGCACATGGCTGATTCATGCCTAAATTGTAGGGTTATCCAAATCTTCTTCTTGGCCCTCTCTGTATGGCAGAGTCCAAACTTCCAGGACCATCTTTCCTGCATGTCGTGCAAGCGGTGGGGGCTTTTCTGCTGATGAATACGGACCTTACCCTTGGGATCCCTCATGGGATCTATCTGATAACGAAGGTATGCATATCTGACATGATGTTCACTGCGTGATATCGCCAATTACATGAATTCATTACAGTCGGATAAATGCGTCTTCTGAGCTTCAAGCTTTGTCCGACTTTATGCATAGAAAGAACTACATTGGAGAAGCATTTCAAATTTCATCATCTTTAGAGAGGGCTGTTCTTGTTCATGATTCCCTAGTATTTAATGTAACATGCTTTCTGACTGCCGCTTCGCTTTCTTAGTTTGTTTTCTCTCTGGTCAAGAAGAATGTCAACTTTTGTTATGATCAGTTGGACATCTATTGCCTCATGTAAAGAAACTTATGATGTTGAAATGTGGAACCATGGTAAACCTTTTGCGACAGCTTCAAAATGGATCGTTCATGCTACTTTAAAGTCCGTGGATCAAAACTGCACCAAAAGTCCATCAAATTCAAGCTATTTGATTCTTAATATGTAAAGAAGAAAAATTTAAGATCTTGGTGATTTTATATGCATTGAAAGTGTTACCAAGGAATCTACAAATAAGCATCCTCATGCAGTCAATCTTTCTTTATCAAATCACCTAATCTGCATTCGAACTGCAACATTCATTGCAGAATTAATTTACATGCTTTAGGAAATATTTTATCTGTCTTAGATGGTCTCGTTCAGGAGTGCAACAGTCCCAACATTGTTATCAATTTTGTAACATAAATGTAAAACTTTGTGTAAAGGATCCAATATCAACATCTTGTTGCCGAAGGAATTGCATGAATATTAGAATAGAAAGAAGTACAAAGTATATTAACGTCTATGACAAGCTGAATATTTCCTATGAGACAAAATCGCACGACCATGCAAGCATATATCCAATCATCATGGAAAAGAAAATGTGCATATCGAAAGTAAATGTCTGTAGAACAGTGTCAACTGGTTTATGATACAATAATAAAGCTCAAGTGGGCATAAAGTGATATGTTGAAGGCTGGGAAACTGTATGCTAAGAATCTACATGCATGATAATGCAAATGGGCTTCATCTCCATCGTGGACTCTCATAGAGATATATTGAAAAAGAGGCGTCTATAACAAGGTTGGGATAAGAAGAACTATGCTTGAAAGTTGAAACCTTCATGAATCAAGTAATCATGTATCTTGTCATAGCGTGCTCTTGGTTCTTTTTTAAGACCTTAAAGTGATCGCTTTAGCTTTAAAACGATGTTTGCAACCTTTAATATCAAATCCTTGAGGTTGTTTGACATATATGTCCTCATGAAGATCACCTTTAAGGAAAGCATTTTTGATATGAAGTCGATGAACTTTCCAATGAAAGTTTGCAGCATATTGACAGCATGCCTGTTTTTGCTCATGTAGACACTAGGATGTAAGAGTGATGATTTTTGCATCATCTATACCTTTCATTTGAGAAAAATTTTAAGTGAAAAACCTTGCTTTGTGCTTGTCAATTGTACCATCCACTTTTCTATTCATATTGAATACCCATTTAGTACCAATAGTTTTTTTCTTAGATGGCAAATCACAAATATTTGAAGCTGAGTTTGTGGATTTTAGCTCATTCTTTCATAGTTGCTACCCAATTTCTATTTTGTAAAGCTTCATTACTACAAGTGATTTTGGTGTATAGGATTGTCTTTGTCTTCTTTTTTCTAGTCTTACTCATCTTCTCATCTTGTAAGGTTCAAGGTTTATCCATCCTTGATGCATGATGGAGTTTTGAATACCAATGTAGAATCTTAGAAGCTTTTAAGGGGTATTGATCTTGATACTTCTGCATCTCTAACTGGTTCATAAAGTAGAAGGAAGTAGTTCTTCAAAGATATTTTCTCTAGGTTTGAAAAGAAACTTAAATTCTTCATGAGGATAGGATAGATTTTTAGTAAAAATGGCCATCATTCTACGAACGAAGACTTTCTTTGTATTTGGATCATGAGGTTTAACATTTACTTTTTGATTTGTAGGTAATGAAGATGCATTTGATAGTTTTCTTGTTCGACATTGAATTGTAGCCAATGAAGATGCATTTGATTGTTTTTGGATCATAACATTGGTAACATTTACTTTTTAAATTGTAATTGATGAAGATCCATTTGATTGTTTTCTTGTCAAGCTTTGTCCTTAGTTCCTTTGGAACATGAGCACAATTAGAACATCCATAGCCTAGAATTGGCTAATGTCCAATTTTTTATCATGATAAACTTCATAAGGTTTTCTATTCTTTTTGAGGAACCATGCTTCTCATGTTATTAGCACACGTTTGTCCATCAAACCAAAAATGATGTGGATAATTTTTACTTGATACTATGGAACTATCATTTCTAATAAAATCGTCCTCTTTCTTTTCATAGTAGTGCTATGGGCGAGTTTATCATTCACGTGATGATGGGTGTCTTTAGGGTGAACCATGTTTATGGCATGACCATAGGAGATTGTGTTTGACTATCAACACCTTCATTTTATTGATGAAGGATAGTGAGATAGCAAAACATGTTTCTAGTCCATGTATGGTGGACATAGGAGTTCATGTGTGCTTTTTGACATTGAAACGACATATGGCCTATATGTTTATAGTGAGGTGTGAGTGTTGTGCTAGATTGATGCCTTGGGCCACACAAGTAGGGTGCATTGGACGTCCTGATTCTGGGTGACTCTATCCAATGCATAGGAATGAATATTGGTTGATGGATATTCCTATGTCGGTCCAACCTCCATTGGCAGGTATGCTATCCTAAAGTGGACTTTCAAGTTACATTTATGGAGGGTGTTACCTGACAGTGGCTTTGACCCTTGATTTTTTGAGGTGTACTCTTGTTGGTTCCATAAAGATCTTGACTACATGCATCTTTTTCTTGGAGGGGTTTGCCATATGATTGTCGTCTTTAGGGTTCCATAGTTAGTCCAAGAAAGTTGTGTGGCCCCATAGTCATGGGGCTCAAGTACTTGAATGACTCGACACTGTGAGGGAAAGATTGTAGGAAGATATTCTAGTGCGGCTGCATTGCGTCCTAGACATGGACGGGTATGTAGGGACAAGGATGAGGATTTGCGACAAGGATGAGGATTTGCTGACAGTTTTGCCTCATCACTACTTAGTGCACCTTGACCCTAGGAGGTTGATATTTTGCTTGAGTTCAATATGGAAGGCCTTGTGTAGAAAGTGTCCATTGATATGCTTGTGGTATGAGGGAAGCATAGGCTAGGCATAGGGTACATGCATATGTTTGGTACGAGGTAAGCATAGGCTAGGCATAGGGTACATGCATATGTTTGGAACCTTGTATATGAGGCATCTATAGAGATGCATGTGTTTCCATGCCCGTTGAGTCTCAGCATGGGATACATGCATAGGGTGGAAAGAACATTGGAAATTGTGAAACTTCCACCAGCTCTGGACTCAAGGTTTACTTCTCCAACACCAACAACATCCAAATCATGACCATCCGCAATGGACACTCTTCTACCTGAAGAGTTAGAAAGGGAAGAAAATGCCTTTCTGCAACCTGCCATATGCTTAATAGCTCCAGAATAAAAAATCCAAGGATTACCTAAGATTGCATTTAATGCTGCTTGATCAAAAGCTACTTCTTCAATAGTAATACATGCATATGAATCTACCTTTGAAGATTTAGGTTTTGGATCATCTTTAGCACTATCACCTGACAGTTTTTTCTTCTCATAAAAAATCCTTGTTCTGCATTCTGTTATGAAATGACCTGGTTTCTTACAGTAATGGGATACTCCTTTACTTGAATCAGATGTAGTTGAAGACTTTTCTTTGGGTGTAGAGGAAGCATTAGGAGAAAGATTGGTAGAATTTCCTTCCCTATCGACGATGATAACATGGCTTCATCATTCTCATCCATATCTTTTTGTTGATCTTCATCTTGAAGTAACAAGAATTGTAACTCTTCAAATGAAAGTTCTCTATCTCTTGTAGAGAGAGAGAAAGAAGTAACAAAACACGATATGAGGATGGAAGTGAGTTAAGAAGTGTGTTTACCTTCTCTTCATTCGAAATGTTGACTCCAACATTGAGTAATTAATCTCGTAAATCTTTGAGCTTCAAAATACTGATTCACCAACTTTCATCCTTGTGTTGGCTAGCTATCTCCTTAGATGAGCTTTCCTAGCAGGGTTTCTGCCAGGATAGAGATTCTTTAACTCCAACCAAGCCAAATGAGAGGTTTTGCAAGACCTGATTTGAGGTATAATATGCCTCTTGACTCCCATAGTAATATATGAAAGTGCTAAAGCATCCCTTGAATCGCATTTGGATTGCTCTTCTGTAGGAAGTAATTTGGTAGTAGTACGAACTCCTGATAATGAAGTAGTTCCTTCTTCTTCACTTACCTCTTGTTGAGCAAAAGATGAAGTAGCCTCTTCTTCGACTTGTCTTGGCCTTGGATAAGCCATTGACAATATTCCATAAGTCCTTTGATACTAACAGATTCATCATCATAAGACTCCACATTGGATAGTTAGACATTCTCTCAAGCTTGTCTTCATTCTCAAATCTATAGTCACTCATCTTATTAAGGGTGTACGTCAAATACGCTCTGATACCAAATGTTGGAAGTGGGTGGGCCTCCATAACAATAAATCACAGGTTTACAAAATCTTCCAACACATGAACCTTAGCATACACACCTTAATACTCAAAAAGATGATGAGTGAAAGATAGAGAGAGAAAAGATAGATTCTAAAAGTGTACGGTAAGCTAGGATGCACACCTACAATATCTATATTCCAATGTCAAATTACAATGTGTGAATATGATACAAACTGATAAGATCTTTATCTAGATAGATATATGAACTAAATACAAGAAATTGTGTGCAAAGTGCCAAAGAGGTATGAAGAGTGTATGTGTGAGAATGTAGAGAATATGAACAATTTAGAATTGTTTTACATCCTTAATTATGATTAACCTAAATCAGAAAGAGTGACTTAGCAAGTGTGAATAGAAATAGCCTTGCTACTCACAATATATCAACAAGACTGTTGATGATTAGCTGACACGAACTCCTCTAGATACTCCAAATGTAGAGCACACCTCCTCCAATAGTGTAGCAACTCTCCCGCCAAGTAGAGGACCTCCAAGATCTCCTCAACTTCAACTTTGCGTTGAGCTCTTCTTGAGAAGATGATCATTTTGAGTGATTGTGTGATGATAAATAATGAGCTAGGGGGTTTCTTATATAGCTTTGAGATCCCTTCAAAAGTACAACAAAAGCAAGCGATCGCTCACGAATAGCTAAACTATCGCAAAAAGGGAGTCCCACTCAAGAAGCTCTATCACGATTTTGGCGCCGTTTGCATTTGCTTTTCGAAAATAGACCCTAAAAGAAAACTTCGCTTTGCGTTGGTGCTGGAAGCGGGAATTCAACCATGGCGGGTCTTTTGGGAGTCCTTTGCTTTAACCACGTTAGCACTCGTTTTGCTTGTGATAGGATATACAAAAGATTCTTCTTATGCTGGCTGTTGGACCAAAAGGACATGACTCCAACAATTAGTACCCTCCAACTTATCCTCAAGAGCCAACATATGGAATACATCAATTCTTTCAGACATGGCGAACTCTAAATAACTTGATGCGGAAAATTGACTATATCTTAAGAAGTTGAAGAAGAATACCCTATCAAGCTTTGCTAGACTTGTAGAAGACTTCGAAGTGCTTGTACTAATGAACCGAAACCTGTATATGTTTGGCACAAAAGGACGAAATCGCATGCACAATTGTTATGATAGTGCATTCAGAGGCCGAAACGAACTCAAAGCAAAATTTCGACACATAGAGCGATGCGGTTTTGAACTCCTAATTGTTTCGAGTATGCTCACCAGTTTTCATCCGATTCTGAGATTGTGACCAGAGGGGTGTCGATGATGCCCTCAAGAAGGCGGCGACCTACTATGATACAAATTGGAGTTCGAGGTCTATGGAAGCACATGAACAACACAAGGAAGGAGAAGAAGAAGAAGATTGGAGAACAACACAATATTGAATGTATTACCAAGTCAATGTATAAAGATAAGTGACCCGTTAGGGTAATAAGAGGGAAAAAAATACCTCGGCGGTCCTGAGTGTGCACGTGTTCACACACATCACTACCGAAATATATCAACATGCATTATATTATGGAATCTGATGAGGGTGAGCCTCTTACATTTATAAAGACAAAGTCATTGAGTACGGAAAGAATTGGGTGATCGCTATTTAAGAAGAGAGGGAGACCTTGCATATCAATGATACTTGGGACTTGGTTGAATTGTCCAGGCATATAGGATCGAGACAATTGATGGCAAACCCAAGGCAAGGCTGGTTGCAAAAGGATATGCTCAGAAAGAGGGCGTTAACTTTCAAGTAGTACTCTCTTCAGAGGTAAAAATGACCACTCTTCATGTGCTATTTGCTCTCACTTCTGGTTGGATTTTAAACTTTGTCAAATGGATGTAAAGACAGCTTTCTTGCATGGTGATCTTGATGAGGAGTTGCAGATGAAGCAGCTTGAAGGTTTCGCCATCCCAAGTAAAGAACACCTTGTATGCAAGTTGAAAAGAGCTTGTATGGATTGAAACAAGCTTGTAGAGAGTGGTACAAGTTGTTGATGCATTTATGCTCAAATCCGGGGTTCAAAAAAGCCATGAAGACCATTGTTTGTACGCAAAAAAAGATTTTGATGGCAGCCTGGTGATTTTAATGCTCTATGTGGATGATATTATATGCTATCAGACCCCAGTCGAAGAACAAAGAGCACTCTAAATGCTCTAAGACAACAACTGAATGCTGTGTTTTCAATGAAAGACTTTGAGAAAACCAAGCACATTTTTTGAAGACTGATTGCCCAAATAGTGATGATGCAGCAAATCACATGAAAGGTGTCCCATATGCATCGGCCTGTGGTTTACTTGTATGTGCTATGGTTGCTAATAGGCTAATATAAGGCTAAACTTGGCAAAGCACATTGGTTTGGAGTTATTGTTGGGTATACAGAGTGTATATCAGTTGTACAGAGTTGTATATGACCAAAATATATTGATGCAGAGGCGGAAGTAATATAATGTATTTGATTCGAAATCATACAAAGCTAATGACCAGGTAATGATGACACATAGGAAAAGTATACAAAACATACAGAGCACTGAGAGATAAATTACGTAAACAAAGACACATATTTATAGATTATGTAAGCATAGGTTTAAATAGTGAAAAAGAAAACAAAAGCTAATCATAAAGCTATGTACATAATAAAATAAATATAGAATGAAATAACACATGAAAAATAAATAAAAATAGAACAGTAAAATACAAAAATATTTACAAAAATATGAAAATTATATGTATCAAATTAAAGAAAAATATACATTAAAAACAAAGAAAAATATACACATAAATATTGGAACAAAAGTAAATATTAATAATAAAAAACCTAGTTGAAGGTTGACACAAATACATGCAAAAACATAATTGACGAAACACATAACACATACATATACAAAAATACATATAACACAAAAACACATATCACAATCACAAAACACACAGGAATACAAAAACAGATGTATATCCTACGGTTACGTCCATTTTGAGATGCTTGAACAGGAAAAGGGACCAAGTTTGAGTGCCTTTGTGATGGAAAGAATCTATTGGAATCAAAAAGATTTTGGGACTCCAACATGGCAAGTGATGTCTATACATGAAGGTCCACAAGTGGACTGTGGCTCTGTCTACACACTTGCAGGTGGTGTTGTTTCATGGTGCTGTAAACTTCAGAGGATAATTGCAATACTCACCATAGAGGTTGAATATATTTCACCCATAGAGGCTTCCAAGGAAGCCATATGGTTAATATGTCTATGTAGTGAGTTTGCTGTGTGTGAAAAGGCACTCGTTCTTGGATCTGATAGTTAGAGTACCATATGTCTGTCGAAGAATGTCATGTTCCATGCACACACAAAACACATTGATATGCATTATCACTTGATTAGAGAAGTGAATGATCTGATCACATTGATCAAGGTCAATATGTCACAAAATCTAGTGGATGCTCTCATTAAGTGCCGTTCAAAGGCACAACATCAGCTATGTATAGAGGTGATGGGTTTGCATACATTCAAGGAGTCTCCTTGGCCCTTTAAGTGAGAGGCTGTTGGGGGTAAAGGTCCCAAGGACACTACTTTTGTATCTACATACCATTTCACTATAGCGCTCTGGAAGCATTTCAGACATATTCTCTATGCATTTTCCGGCACGAAATTGAGGCCATTATAGGTATTTTATTTGCCTTTGAGTCATTAGCCCCTTTGCATGGAGCTCTTGGAGAATGCCTGATGACACTCTGCCCCAAAGTGAGTGGGATGCATATCTCTTTGGCAGTATGCCTCTTGCTGCCTGTATGATTGAGAATTTGCATGCCAGTACAATGAAGGTGACTCCAAGGTAGATGTAATTTGACCACCTCCACCTGTCCTCAAAAATCATATGGTCACTTTTTGGCATCTATATGGAATGGAAATCTGTGTTCTTTTTTTGACAGACCACAGTCCATCCTGAACGATTCTAGTTCCTTTAGTCCAGCTTGAATATCGGTTTCATATATAAAGAAACTAAAACATTCAAGGTGGACTAAAGAAACTAAAACCATTCAGGTTGGATTGTGGTTAGAGAAAAGGGAAACTATTTATTATTTATTTATTTATTATTGTTATTATTATTATTGTTCATCAGCTTATAATTCTAAAAAGCTGCTTGCTGTTTAATAGCTATAGATAAGTCCTGATGACATTAATGAATGGATCATCTGTCAAGCCAGAACATGCACATTCCCTGTGTTCTTCAAGGACATGTGAGTTGACAAAGGCCTCCTGCTTTTGGTGGCATCTTTCCTGTTGATCATCAAGGGCAAATGATCCTGTAGGGTTTGGGATGGATGGATGTGTGAATGACTTAAAGGATAAATGCAGATTAAGCAGAGCTCCCTGCGAGTTCATGCTCAGTGTGTGTATGTGTGTGCATTTATTCATTCTTAGGTCCACTATTGGGCATTGATGATGTTAGTGGGAACATCTAGTCGATACTATGCATAATAGAGCTGATGAGTATATAGTCTTTTGGTTGACTACCATGAACTTATAGTTGCATTTCATTTTAGGGTGAATTTGGGGCTTGCTTGGATTCATTCTGATATATATGTTTGTCGTAGTAGCAGAGCACTTGCGGAATCTTTGTCAGAGTTGCGACTAGTTGTAGGTGTATACTCTATTGACTATGCGTTTACTTTAATGTTTCCTAACTTTAGCCTGCATTTTGTGCTAGGCTCATTATGGCTGAGTTTTCACAGATCACTTGCAGAATCTTTGTCAGGGTTGCGACTAGTTGTAGGTGTAGACTCTATTGACTATGCATTTACTTTAATTTTTCCTAACTTTAGCCTGCATCTTGTGCTAGGCTCATTATGGCTGAGTTTTCTCTTCATTTCCATAAGTGATAGAAATTCAGTTTGCATAGCTTTCTATGAGTTATGCTCATGGTGGATGTGCATGTGTATGTGTGCGCGCGTGTGTGTGTGTGTTGTGGGGGCATGTGCATGAGCATTTATTTATTCTTAGTTTTATACCCACTGTTGGGTACTGATGACGTTAGTGTGGATATCATAGTATTTAGTTGATACTATGCATAGTGGAGACGATGACTACATAATCTTGTGGTTGACTACCATGAGCTATAGTTGCACTTTCATTTGAGGATGAATTTGGAGCTTGTCTAGATTCATCCTGGTATAAATACATGCGTGTATTTCTTCCATCTGAATAGACCCAACAGATGAAACAATAGAAAATCTGGTTTGTGATGTAATTTAGGAGTCAGGAGGTGCAATCGAGGTTTAGGACTGGCTATCTGCATGCCTATACATCACCTACAGGGGTTTGTAGGTGTCAAACTCAAGTACCTTGTAATTTTTGTGCAATAATTCCAGTTAAAAAAGGAATATGCCAAACGCTGAATTGGAAAAGAAAAAGCATTAACATGACAAGATTATCAGTGATTATTTTTTTTCCCCAAAGCACTCCTTTCTTTGGGTTTAATTTTCTCCAAAGCACTTCCATTTTTATTTTTATATAAGTTTAGAGGTTAGAGAGCATCCTAATTCTTGTCTGGTCAAAGGGAATCCTGTGCTTAGTTTAAAATCTACATTGGTGTGTATCATGCCTTTGGCATACTTCATGAAACAAGAGGACGAATCCAAGAGAGCTGCTAAAAGTGCTTCCATTGTTAGTCACCTTTTACCATTAGTCCATTAAGAAATCAACGAAACCTTATTGTAGGTAGATAGTACAAGCTAACAGGTATTAGTTGCTCTCATGTTCGAGCATCGTTTTTCTTTTTGCGAAACCCCTAAAAGCATTTAAATCATTGCTAGAGTGGGAAGTTAGTTAAATGGCACCAGGATTAGATGCCATCCTCGTTTGTATATTATGGGAACATTGAAATCATTTATTTGGATCAAAAAAATCACCTCTTAGGTTTTCAGTGGAATTCAATTGCGCTTAACGTGTCCTTTTTGATGGATGGGATTCTCTTACAGGAATAGAGTGGTACCAAGAAAACATTATCACACTTTTTACCAGTGAAGGATTGGTTCAAATAGGAGGCACTTTGGTACCTCACCAGACCTCCAACCTGCAGGTTGAAAGATGCTTTATTTTACTTATGTTTCGCGTTTTCTCTGCAATGATTCACCAATGTTTCATGTGGACAGAGAAAGCATTCTCGAAGGAGACCCATCAAGTATAGGCGTTATCGTGAAGAGGATTATATGGATCCTAAACAGGGCCTTTGCCTTGGTGCTATTTTTGACATTGTTGCCCACAACGTAAATCCCTTTTTATAATTCTCTTGGTGTCTTATGCAGACTCATATCGAGATTCTCTGTGGTTAATTTTCTCTTCTGGCCCTGATTAGGGCTTGGATACAGGTCGCAGACTTTGTGTGCTTGGATTCTGCCGTTCTATTGAGATGTTAAGTGATGCTGTTGAAGATACAGTGCTGGAACAGGGTGGAGAGGTATATATTTGTGCAGATTGATGTGTTATACTGCAATGAAACTAATAAGTTACGTGGTAGGTCATATAACAGTGTCCTGGATGTTTCTTAGGTAATGATTGCAGCCAAGGACTCTCAAGGTGGGCTGAATGAGAAGCTCTCCATGAAGGTGGCAGTACCGCTGCTTTGGGGGGTGCCACCAGCAACCGAATCACTGAACTATGCGATCCGCTGTGGTGGTGGTATTGTTGAAAAAGTTTTTTGCCAGTGGGAGTTCCTCTAATTTGTCTTTATCAATTTATAGATCAAGCATGTGGACACAGGTCATCGTTCTGTATATTTTGTAGATAAAAATTCTTTCATGATAGATACGCTGTTGTACACTAACTTTTAACAAAGCCGTTGGGAAGCCTTTGCCCCATGGTCATGGCAACTCATGGCAAAGATAATGCTGATTCTTTTATGGGTTCATGAGTGCAACTACACCAGGGAAGCGCCTGGCATAGGCTCATGCTGTAACTTTATTCGAATGGACTTCTCGTGAAATGCGAGAACTTTGCTTTTACTGTCTTTGAAAATTATTCTGAGTGGTTGACATTTTTGTTGTATGGCACCGTGGATACATTCTTGAGGTCTGTCTTTGGAAAGCTATTAGAGTAGGTTTATAATGTTCTACAGCCAAGAAGCCTGTGATACTTTCTATTACATGATGTTATTATAAAGATAACCATTCTCCATACCTGCTTCATATTCGTGTAAGGGAATATGCTTTTTCTGTTCCTCATCGATGTCCTTTTTTATCTGGAGATAAGGAAAAAGGAAATTGAAATCTATTTTCAAGGAGCTCATGCCAGATTGGTGAAGGAACATATTTTTTATAGACTCCCCATCCGTGCAGTGCTCAAGAAAAACCTTATTATGAACCAATTCATAATACCTACTGCACTAAATCCTAATTGGGATTTTAAATATCAATGGGTTTCGAAAGGTGTAGGACATTTTTTTCAGATTTTTTTAATAGCAAAGAAATAAGAATGTCGGTTTCTTAAAGGTGCAACTAATAAATGAGGCCTCAAGGCTCAAGCTACGACTCTAGACTCCAGAGAAATAACTTAATACTTATAACTAATGCTAAGTGAAGTAATGGCTTAAACTGGTATAACTATTAACCTTACGTAAATTGGGGCGACACGATTAAAAGACTCACCTAACCA
This sequence comes from Ceratopteris richardii, assembly GCA_020310875.1. Classification (NCBI taxonomy): domain Eukaryota; kingdom Viridiplantae; phylum Streptophyta; class Polypodiopsida; order Polypodiales; family Pteridaceae; genus Ceratopteris; species Ceratopteris richardii. The sequence goes on along the minus strand of CM035407.1, from coordinate 208,727,360 downwards.
CTAATTGGAATCGGCTCTTTAACCAATTCGGCATAATACATGTGCACCGGCAAATTAAAGAAACACCCAAAATCTTATGCGGTTCAAAATAAGGGCATCAAATTCAAAAGGTCAGCTTTTGTCAATCCTAACCGAAACAATTACACTATGAAGATGGTTTTTGCGAGCACTCATCCATGCTCTTGCTGTGCAAAAAAATAGGTACAAAATGATAACAAATGGAAGGTAACTGCAAGAAAATACTGTGTTCTGTTATAATGAGCAAATTACAGTATGAAATCGCCAAAAACATTTGCAAGTCTCAAGATTTATAGTACATGAAATTATTGTTATCTTGCTGGACTTCTCAAAGAAAGCAATCCTAAGCTTTGCGTAAGCTGGCGCTTTGTTCAAGCTTCCATTTTTCATAAATCCACAATTATAAGAATAAATTATCTAACAATGTAAACCTGGAAGATACGAACATAGCCAAATTGATGATGTGATGGTTTTACATGTTTCTAGCAAAACGCTCTTGTGACAATCTGTTGGAGCACTATCGACCAATCAGTGGAAAAGTCAAAAGCTCATATCAGAGTCCTTAAGCACAGTCACTTGAGAGATGCCTTCGAATGGAAAAAACTTTGTCTGATGAAATACCCAAATTTTGTTATGTGCTTCGGAGAGAGAAAAAAGAAACATTTCAGCTGAAACCTATCACAGATCATGAGTATTCGTAGATTACAAGATGTGAGGAAATTTAACATAAATGCACATAAATACACATGCAAACTGATGTACCTTTCTACCTATGCACAAACATATGAATTTATGCACATGCAATGCTTATACACATACATGTATACACATACATCCATCCATGCATTAATCCATCCATCCATGCATTAATCCATCCATCCATACATACATACATACACATACACACACATATACATACATGCACATACATACGTACGTACATACGTACATACATACACACATACACACACACATACATACACACACACATACATACATACATACATACATACGTATGTACATACATACATACGTATGTACATACATACATACGTATGTACATACATACATACATACATACATACATACACACACACATACATACATACATACATACATACATATACATACATACACACACACACACATACATACATACATACATACATACATACATACATACATACATACATACATACATACATACACATATAAGTATGTGCATAGAAGCATGCATGCATGTATATAATGTACTCAAATACATACCTATATACCCACATACATGTTGGAACATCAAGCTTTCATTATGCTTGAGGTGGATATGCTCTACACACATTGTTTCTTTGTATTAATTGGGTGATCACTTATAATCATTTCTTGTAAGGTTCAAGGTATTTACCTTTATAAAAGGAAAGAGTAAAAGACCTTAAAGCCACGAGTTAGAAGTGGTTGAGATTGATTCTCAATCAATCAACCAATAGGTAGATATGGCCTAAACTCTCTTTTCCTAGATTGTAGGAAAAGATTCCAATCAATATAAACTACCAAACCCGCCTAATCTCGAATTCAAATTCATGAAGAAAAAGCGTGGCCATATCCTCAAGAATCTATATAAAGACTCCAAAACATTTGTACATTAAGTAGAGTGTTGATTTGAAGCAATACATATACTCTTTGATCATTACTTGGTGCCACTTCTATTCTCTGCTCCTTCCTTAGACTCAACCAACTTGCAGAGATTGCTCCTCTCTCTACAGAGCTCCAAATCAAGTGTTTAAACATCCATTAAAAATTTAAATCTTTCTACTTTGTGTACAAATTTTTAAGTCATTTGGTTCAGTAATTTCAGACAAATATGACTTTTACAGTTGGGATCATTCTTTGCACATCCCTAAAAAATCAGGATGATATTCAGTCAATGTTAAAGTGATTTCTCCTTCATTGGTTAATATAAATTAGGGATTTTATGCATTTTAGCAAGCCAACCCTATGTATGACACTCCCTTAAGAGGAATTTTTCCAATTGTAAATGTGCTGGCTGCTCTCAGTGTTTGAAGTCATAACTTCCATGGCAAGGGATGCTCAAGCAAGGTCATACATACTCTACCTCTGATTTTCTATTACCACATATTAGAGGATGCAAGACATCTCAAGAGACTTGGGATGCCCTAGAGACTTTCTTTTCTGCTAGTAGAAAGGCATCTTTGGAATGAGTTCAATCAGATGAAGAAGACTCCAAAATAAACCATCACTAAGTTTGTTACAAAGGTCAAGGAGGTTGCTAATCAATTCGCATCCATTGGAGAGCTGACTAAAGAAGAGGCCATCATGAGACAAATTCTCAATGGCATTAGAGGTGACAAGCAATGGCAATCTTTCACTGCAGCCTATGATCTCATCATGGATGTGCAAACTCCAGACTTCAACATCTTTCTTGGATAGCGCTTCAATCAAGGGGCCAACGATAGCATAAAGGAAGGCAACTCTTATCATGTTAATTCAACTAGTGCTCTATATGCAAATAAGAAGGAGAAGAAGTTGAAAGGCAAGAAGAAGGAAGAAGATGAAGAGGAGACTTCCCAAACCAACTTTGCAGGCAAGAGCTTGAAAAGGGAAGAAGAAAGGACCAAAGCATGACAAGACCAAAGGCTAGAATGTTCAACCTTGTGCCATATGTGATAAGACCAACCACACCACTCAGAATTGCTGGTTCAATGGGAAGACCCAGAAGGGAAGTGGAAGAGGTGGATATGGTAGCAATAGAGGTAGAGGTGAACACAAATTCAACAATAACAATAGAGGTCATAACAGAAGGGACTACAACAACTATTCTGAAGATCAACAACATGAAGACTCATTGCTTTTGATGAATCTAAGCCGCAAGGAAGGTGAAGAAGATGATCATTTATTCGACATAGATTCAAGATGTTCAAATCATATTGCATGCAACATAGATTTCTCATATGATTTGGAAAGTCCAAAGTATAGACATGAAGTTCAAATAGGGGATGACACAAAGCATAGTGTGGAGAAGATTGGTAATGTCAAAGCTTCCAATGGAAAGACAAATATTTTGAGCAAGGTACTCTATGATCCCACTAGTACAAAGAACCTAATAAGTATAGGCCAAATAGTTGAGAAAGGCTTTCAAGTTAAGTTCACCCAACATGGAGCTTTTGTCAAAGTTCCATGTCAAGACTTCAAGAAGATAGCCATAGGTGAGAAGCATGGTAGACTCTTTACTTTTGAAGTAGGAGAAACCAAAAACATAGCTCTATTCAACTTTGGATCTCAAACGCTAAGTGAGCTTGAAGTGTGGCATAAGAGGCTAGCTTATGTGAATGAAAGAACCTTAAAGGATATATACAAGGATCAAAGTGTTCTAGGACTGCCAAACATGTCAAAGCAACACATGATCAATAAATGTGATGCATATCAGATTGGGAAGGCACAAAGACAGCCATTCAACCACAAAGATGACATCCATAATAACTTATTGAACTTAGTACATGCAAATGGATGGGAACCAAGTCAAGAACCTTCATTGGCAGGATCATGGTATTATCTCTCATTTATTGATGACCATAGTAGATGGACTATTCTATACTATCAAGAGTAAGAATGAAGTGTTCGATTGCTTCAAAAACTATCTAGCACATATGGAGAATCATACAGGTAGATCACTCAAGAAGCTCATATTTGATTGAGGGGAAGAATCCTTCTTCAAAGAGTTTGATAAGTTCTTACAGGATAAAGGTATCAAAAGGGAAGTGAATACTAGGTACTCTTCTCAATTGAATGGAATTGTAGAGAGAATAAACGAGACATTGGTTGGATCAACCAAAACAATGCTTGAAGAGAAGATATTGCCACATTATCTATGGGGAGAGGCTATTTCAACTGCTGTGTACCTTGTCAATAGACTACCATCCAAATCACTACAAGGTATGACTCCTTATGAAGCATGGTGTGGAAGAAAAGCTATTCTTGGACATTGCAAAGTGTTTGGTTGTTTAGCTTATGTTCATATACCATCAAAAATAAGAGGTAAGCTAGATAAAAGGGCAACAAAGGCAGTGTTTATTGGGTATGATTCAACTCAAATGGGTTATAGGTTCTATAATCCTTCAACCAAGCAATTCACTACAAGTAAAGATTTTGTGTTTGAAGAACACATGTCTTGGTATGATGAAGACAAACAAAAGGTAACTCTACCATATGATCTTGATTCTGATTCTCATAAATTAGGAAGCAAGCATGATACACAGGTTCAAGATCCAAGAAGTGATACAAATGATGAACAATAGGAAAAGAAAAAGGATTACAAGATATGGAAGTCAAGAGAAAGAGCAAATATGTAAGAGCGTGGAGAATTCTCCAAGCAAGCATCTAGAAGGTCAACAAAGGAGAAAAGACAACACAAAAGGTATGTATATGATTCCATTTTTGTTATAAAGCATTCAATCTACTTGGAAAAGGACTCAATTTTAGAGGAACCCTCAACCTATGAAGAGGCAAAGGGAAACCCTAATTGGGAAAAGGCCATGAAAGAAGAAATAGATGCATTGAAGGAGATGGAAACTTGGGATTTGGTTTGAATGTCACACAATCAAAAGGTAATTGGTTGCAGATGGGTATATAAAGTAAAAAAAAACTGAGATGGATTAGTTTGCAAATATAAGGCAAGATTAGTTTCCAAAGGATGCTCACAAAATCATGGTATAGACTCTCACGAAACATTCTCACTAGTTGCAAATATGACTACAATTAGAACATTGATAAGTGTAGCTATTGCAAGAAATTGAAGACTCCTCCAATTTGATGTGAAAAATGCATTCCTAGATGGTTGGATAAGTGAAGATGTATAAATTTCACAACCTCTAGGTTTTGAAAACCCTAATTATAAATCTTATGTTTGCAGACTTAAGAAAGCATTATATGGATTGAAACTGTTGGAGTTAGACGTCTGCAAAAGCACACAAACAACACAAGGAAGAAGAAGAAGCTTGGAGCACAACACATAATATTGATGTATTACCACTAGAATGTACAAAGATAAGTAACCCGTTAGGCCTATAGGCATATATACAAGCCAGGGGGAAAAAACTCCTAAAGAGGGAAAAAAGTGCCCCGATGGTCCTAGTGTGTTCACACACATCATTACCTAAATATATCAACAAATCCCCCTCGGGAGTGATGCGGTGAACAAAGAGCTGGCACTCATGTATAAGGAAGTGCCAAGCTATGTGGAATCAATCCACAAAAGGACGTAAGCCCAAAGCTTTGCAAAAAGCTTCAAACTTCTCCCTAAGCAGAGCCTTCGTGAAAAGGTTTGCAATGTTCTCTTGCGTGGGCAAAATGATAATGCACCTCAATGTGCTAAGTGTGGGCATGGAACAGAGGGTTCCTCACAACTTCCAATGCACTCTGACTGTTAGTGAAGATGGTGGTGGCAAAAGACTGACCAACACCCAAATTAGCCTTAAGGAGTCTGAGCCACACACACTCAACACTCGCTATGAAAGCTACCCTATACTGAGCCTCACAATTGGAAGTGGCCATAGTAGGTTGCTTCTTGCTCAACAAAGATATACATGAGCTACCAAGCATGAAGCAAAAACCACTAGTGGACACATGAGTGTCATACCAACCAACCCAGTCAGAGTTAGAAAAAGCATGTAAATCAGGCGATAGTGGTCCCCTTGGGATAAAACAATCCAAGTAGCCGAGTACCCCTTGAGTAGCGAAAGATGCACTTAACCATCGACCAATGCTTGACACCTGGGCAATGCATAAACCTGCTCATCTGTGAGATAAAAAATTGAATATCTGGTCGAGAATGCATAAGTAAATCAATCATCGAATAGCCTGTTGATAGAGAATAGCATCAAATGCATCTCCAGAATCATGAAGACTCAATCATCAACTTGTCTCCATAGGAGTGGCAATAGGCTTGCAGTCTTCAAGGCAAAAAAACTACAATAGGTGCAAAGGTTTCATCAAAATCTGTAGACTCCTATGAACCTCCTACTTTTCCAAAACACGTGCACAAACTTCAAGGCTATGAAGAAGATGACCAGCTACCATTTTGGTTTGCATACACAAAGAAAGTGAATGAATCTCTGCCCAATCGCATACTATTCCCATTAATCCCTTCTTGCCATATAAGGGTACTCCCAAATGGCTACACACATGGGTGTCACTTAGCACTCATGTGTGAGCCCATCTAATAAAGGCTAAGAGGTGGTTCAAACCTCTCTCCTAGCAGTTCTCCACATAACAGTTCCTTCCCCTTAATTCCATTTTTGTCCGCAAAAAATGGTTTTGGAAGGCCCTATTAGAAGAAAGAATCAATGGAATAGTACTCCCACTATATCCCCATGTATCTCAATACATGGTCATATCTTCGTGTTGTTTCCCCGTATCCTTTCCCTTAAGAAGACCCTTGGGAAGGCAGTGTGAAATTGGGAAACCGTCTTTGAAGGGTGCTAACCTGCTCCGATGTGGCACTATCTTCTGAACTATCTTTCCACTTTACTAGAAACTCTTTATATAGGTGACTTCTCCTCCGTTTCTCTCGAGTCCGTAGTATGCTCTCATGCTTATGTGGAATAGATTTAATAGAAATAGGCTCTACTACCTCGTTGTCTAGAATGAGGTTGTCAGATTCACCCAGTCTTTTCTTAAGCCTGCTAACATGAAAAACTGGATGGATTTGACTATTCTCTGGAAGTTGGAGCTTGTAAGCCATCTTTCCTATTCTCCTAAGTATTTGGAAAGGTCCACAATACCTAGAAGACAACTTTGGACAAGGTCCCGACTTCATGGTTTCAAATCTAGATGGAACTCTAAGATAGAATTGCTCTCCTACCTCAAAGTTGATGTCTCTCCTTTGAGGGTTAGCATAGGCTCTAGCTCTATCCTAAGCTTTCCTAATATTGTCCTTAGCAATTCTAAGCATATCTTTGATCTCTTCCAAGAAGTCATTTGCAGCTCGAACTTTCTCATTCTACAATCCTACTGCATAAGGAGCTTTTGGCTGAAACCCATACATAAGCCCTAATTATAAATCTTATGTTTGCAGACTTAAGAAAGCATTTCATGGATTGAAACTGTTGGAGTTAGACGTCTGCAAAAGCACACAAACAACACAAGGAAGAAGAAGAAGCTTGGAGCACAACACATAATATTGATGTATTACCACTAGAATGTACAAAGATAAGTAACCCGTTAGGCCTATAGGCATATATACAAGCCGGGGGAAAGAAACTCCTAAAGAGGGAAAAAAGTGCCCCGATGGTCCTAATGTGTTCACACACATCATTACCTAAATATATCAACAAATCCCCCTCGGGAGTGATGCGGTGAACAAAGAGCTGGCACTCATGTATAAGGAAGTGCCAATCTATGTGGAATCAATCCACAAAAGGAAGTAAGCCCAAAGCTTTGCAAAAAGCTTCAAACTTCTCCCTAGGCAGAGCCTTCATGAAAAGGTTTGCAATGTTCTCCTGCGTGGGCAAATATGCCAAGTTGATCTCCCAACAAAGAACCTCTCCTTGACATAATGATAATGCACCTCAATGTGCTAAGTGTGGGCATGGAACAGAGGGTTCCTCACAACTGCCAATGCACTCTGACTATTAGTGAAGGTGGTGGTGGCAGAAGACTGACCAACACCCAAATTAGCATTAGGGAGTCTGAGCCACACACACTCAACACTGGCTATGAAAGCTACCCTATACTGAGCCTCACAACTGGAAGTGGCCATAGTAGGTTGCTTCTTGCTCAACCAAGATATACATGAGCTACCAAGCATGAAGAAAAAACCACTAGTAGACACATGAGTGTCATACCAACCAACCCAGTCAGAGTTAGAAAAAGCATGTAAATCAGGCGATAGTGGTCCCCTTGGGATAAAACAATCCAAGTAACCGAGTACCCCTTAAGTAGCGGAAGATGCACTTAACCATCGACCAATGATTGACACCTGGGCAATGCATAAACCTGCTCATCTGTGAGATAAAAAATTGAATATCTGGTCGAGAATGCATAAGTAAATCAATCATCTAATAGCCTGTTGATAGAGAATAGCATCAAATGCATCTCCAGAATCATGAAGACTATATCATCAACCTGTCTCCATAGGAGTGGCAATAGGCTTGTAGTCTTCAAGGCAAAAAAACTACAATAGGTGCAAAGGTTTCATCAAAATCTTTAGACTCCTATGAATCTCCTACTTCTCCAAAACACGTGCACAAACTTCAAGGCTATGAAGAGGACGACCAGCTACCATTTTGGTTTGCATACACGAAGATAGTGAATGAATCTCTACCCAGTCGCATACTATTCCCATTAATCCCTTCTTGCCATATAAGGGTACTCCCAAATGGCTACACACATGGGTGTCACTTAGCACTCATGTGTGAGCCCATCTAATAAAGGCTAAGAGGTGGTTCAGACCTCTCTCCTAGCAGTTCTCCACATAACATTTCCTTCCCCTTAATTCCATTTTTGTCCGCAAAAATGGTTTTGGAAGGCCCTATTTGAAGAAAGAATCAATGGAATAGTACTCCCACTATATCCCCATGTATTTCAATACATGGTCATATCTTCGTGTTGTTTCCCCGTATCCTTTCCCTTAAGAAGACCCTTGGGAAGGCAGTGTGAAATTGGGAAAGCGTCTTTGAAGGGTGCTAACCTGCTCCGATGTGGCACTATCTTCTGAACTATCTTTCCACTTTACTAGACACTCTTTATATAGGTGACTTCTCCTACGTTTCTCTCGAGTGCGTAGTATGCTCTCAGGCTTATGTGGAATAGATTTAATAGAAATAGGCTCTACTACCTCGTTGTCTAGAATGAGGTTGTCAGATTCACCCAGTCTTTTCTTAAGCCTGCTAACATGAAAAACTGGATGGATTTGCCTATTCTCTGGAATTTGGAGCTTGTAAGCCATCTTTCCTATTCTCCTAAGTATTTGGAAAGGTCCACAATACCTAAGAGACAACTTTGGACAAGGTCCTGACTTCATGGTTTCAAATCTAGATGGAACTCTAAGATAGAATTGCTCTCCTACCTCAAAGTTGATGTCTCTCCTTTGAGGGTTAGCATAGGCTCTAGCTCTATCCTAAGCTTTCCTAATACAATTCTAAGCATATCTTTGATCTCTTCCAAGAAGTCATTTGCAGCTCGAACTTTCTCATTCTACAATCCTACTACATAAGGAGCTTTTGGCTGAAACCCATACATAAGCCCTAATTATAAATCTTATGATTGCAGACTTAAGAAAGCATTATATGAATTGAAACTGTTGGAGTTAGACGTCTTCAAAATCACACAAGCAACACAAGGAAGAAGAAGAAGCTTGGAGCACAACACATAATATTGATGTATTACCACTAGAATGTACAAAGATAAGTAACCCGTTAGGCCTATAGGCATATATACAAGCGGGGGGGGAAAAAACTCCTAAAGAGGGAAAAAAGTGCCCCGATGGTCCTAGTGTGTTCACACACATCATTACCTAAATATATCAACAAATCCCCCTCGGGAGTGATGCGGTGAACAAAGAGCTGGCACTCATGTATAAGGAAGTGCCAAGCTATGTGGAATCAATCCACAAAAGGAAGTAAGCCCAAAGCTTTGCAAAAAGCTTCAAACTTTTCCCTAGGCAGAGCCTTCGTGAAAAGGTTTGCAATGTTCTCCTGCGTGGGCAAATATGCCAAGTTGATCTCCCAGCAAAGAACCTCTCCTTGACATAATGATAATGCACCTCAATGTGCTAAGTGTGGGCATGGAACAGAGGGTTCTCACAAGTGCCAATGCACTCTGACTGTTAGTGAAGATGGTGGTGGCAGAAGACTGACCAACAACCAAATTGGCCTTAAGGAGTCTGGGCCACACACACTCAACACTGGCTATGAAAGCTACCCTATACTGAGCCTCACAACTAGAAGTGGCCATAGTAGGTTGCTTCTTGCTCAACCAAGATATACATGAGCTACCAAGCATGAAGCAAAAACCACTAGTGGACACATGAGTTTCATACCAGCCAACCTAGTCAGAGTTAGAAAAAGCATGTAAATCAGGCGATAGTGGTCCCCTTGGGATAAAACAATCCAAGTAGCCAAGTACCCCTCAAGTAGCGAAAGATGCACTTAACCATCAACCAATGCTTGACACCTGGGCAATGCATAAACCTGCTCATCTGTGAGATAAAAAACTGAATATCTGGTCGAGAGTGCATAAGTAAATCAATCATCTAATAGCCTGTTGATAGAGGATAGCATCAAATGCATCTCCAGAATCATGAAGACTCAATCATCAACCTGTCTCCATAGGAGTGGCAATAGGCTTGCAGTCTTCAAGGCAAAAAAACTACAATAGGTGCAAAGGTTTCATCAAAATCTGTAGACTCCTATGAACTTCCTACTTTTCCAAAACACGTGCATAAACTTCAAGGCTATGAAGAAGATGACCAACTACCATTTTGGTTTGCATACACGAAGATAGTGAATGAATCTCTGCCCAGGCGCATACTATTCCCATTAATCCCTTCTTGCCATATAAGGGTACTCCCAAATGGCTACACACATGGGTGTCACTTAGCACTCATGTGTGAGCCCATCTAATAAAGGCTAAGAGGTGGTTCAAACCTCTCTCCTAGAAGTTCTCCACATAACATTTCCTTCCCCTTAATTCCATTTTTGTCCGCAAAAATGGTTTTGGAAGGCCCTATTTGAAGAAAGAATCAATGGATTAGTACTCCCACTATATCCCCATGTATTTCAATACATGGACATATCTTCGTGTTGTTTCCCTGTATCCTTCCCCTTAAGAAGACCCTTGGGAAGGCAGTGTGAAATTGGGAAACCATCTTTGAAGGGTGCTAACCTGCTCCGATGTGGCACTATCTTCTGAACTATCTTTCCACTTTACTAGAAACTCTTTATATAGGTGACTTCTCCTCCGTTTCTCTCGAGTGCGTAGTATGCTCTCACGCTTATGTGGAATAGATTTAATAGAAATAGGCTCTACTACCTCGTTGTCTAGAATGAGGTTTCAGATTCACCCAGTCTTTTCTTAAGCCTGCTAACATGAAAAACTGGATGGATTTGACTATTCTCTGGAAGTTGGAGCTTGTAAGCCATCTTTCCTATTCTCCTAAGTATTTGGAAAGGTCCACAATACCTAGGAGACAACTTTGGACAAGGTCCCAACTTCATGGTTTCAAATCTAGATGGAACTCTAAGATAGAATTGCTCTCCTACCTCAAAGTTGATGTCTCTCCTTTGAGGGTTAGCATAGGCTCTAGCTCTATCCTAAGCTTTCCTAATACTGTCCTTAGCAATTCTAAGCATATCTTTGATCTCTTCCAAGAAGTGATTTGCAGCTCGGACTTTCTCATTCTACAATCCTACTGCATAAGGAGCTTTTGGCTGAAACCCATACATAAGCATAAATGGACTATGCCCGATGGAAGAGTGCTTGGCACTATTATATGCAAACTCTTGTATAGGTAAGTACTCTTTCCAATTAGTTTGCCTTTCATTCACATATGCTCTAAGCATATCCTCAAGGATTTGGTTAACCCTCTCTGTTTGCGCATTTGACTGTGGATGCTCGACAGTACTCATGCTAAGTTTCATATCCAACCTTTTGAAGACCGCCCTCCAAAAGTGGCTAGTAAATTTCCTATCATGATAAAAAACTATGTCTAAAGGAAGACCATATAACCGGTATAGGTTCTCCACAAAAAGTCTAGCCAACTCAGGCGTCTTCACTGTAGTACATGTTGGAATAAACCTAGCCATTTTGGTTTACCTATCCACAATTACCCAGACTGAGTCCTCCCCTCTCTATGTCTTAAGTAATCCAACTATAAAGTCCATGGAGATAGTCTCCCACTTCCCATTGGGAATATCCAATGGCTGGAGTAGTTCTCCAATCCTCAACCTTTCAACGTTATTGACCTGGCATTTAGTGTACTTAAGCACATACTCTAGGATGTCCTTATGAAGTCCAGGCCAGTAAAATTGCCTCTTAATAAGATCATAACTTCTTGTTAGCTCCTGGGTGTTCTTCACTAGGTGTGCCATGACACTCATATAAAATATGCCGTCTCATCTCAAAATCTCTAGGGACACACATCTTACCTTTATGTAACAAATATCCATCATGGATACTACAATTCTTCCACTTGAATCCTTCTTGAGTACCCATCAATACTCCATCCTCACTGGAAACCCGTGTATCACAATCCCCATTCTCTATGGCTTCCCAAATCTCGGAATATGCAGGATCAAGCCTACATTTTCCTCTAATGGACTCAAGTAGCTCAATAGTGATCTGGGTCTCTGCCCATCGGGCCTTACAACCTTTAAGGTCTGTTTGATTAGAGAGCCACTTAATGCTCTCTTGGTCAAACACTATCGTAACTTTGGCACCATATAAATAATGACGCCACTTCTTCAAAGCATGGAAAATTGCATACAACTCCTTCTCATAGACAGAATAATTATTTTGAGCTAGTTCTAGTTTCTTACTCTCAAAAGCTACTGGTCAACGATCCTGAACTAAAACTGCTCCTATAGCAAAATCACTCGCATCAATCTCAACCACAAAGGGTTTATTGGGATTTGCTATATGTAAAAGTGGAGCTGTGGCAATGGCTACTTTCAATCTCTCCATACTTTGCTTTTGTTCGTCTCCCCAATGAAAGGCTTTCCCTTTCCCTTTAACGGGACAACAATTTTGGCTTAATTCTTAATGATTCTTTGATAGAAACCTGATAAACCTAGGAAGATATGCAACTCTTCCAGGTTCCTAGGATGTGGAAATTCCCCCTTACTTTTTCAGGATCCATCTGGATTCCATTTTGGGAGACTATATGCCCAAGGTATCTAACCTCCATTTTGAAAAATTTACACTTTGAATCCTTAGCAAAGAGTGAATTTTCCCTTAACACTTGGAATACTTTTTTTAAGTGTTCCAAGTGCCCCTCTTCTGATGCACTATAGATCAGAATATCATCCAGGAACTCTACTACAAACTGCCCTGGATAAGGCCGTAATGCACTATTCATGAGCTTCATGCAAGTGGAAGGAGGATTGGTGAGACCAAAAGGCATCACCAAAAACTCATAGTGCCCATATCTAGTCTTGAATGTAGTCTTAGGGACATCCTCTGCCCTAATTCTAATATGATGATATCCTGATCTGTAATAAAGTAAGTCTATGATCTAGGGATCCGATGGCTTCAGACAGATCTGAAATCGGATACCGTTTGGTCACTCGTCTGTAGGACCAAAGATCTCAAGAGTAGACTCAAGCATAAGTCATGTGCTCTCATATTCAAGTAATCCACTTAGCCTAGTGGTTAAGTCTCATGGTTGTGAAGGAAGAGGTCTTGGGTTCAACTCCCATGGGGAGCATGGGAAGAGAGTTTTGCCCAAAGAGCTCTAGAGCCTTCTAACTCAAGTTAACTTCTTGAACCTTGTTCGCAACCTTGGTCTCTTGAACCCTTGCTCTCAACCTCGGTGTCTTGAACCTTCTTGTTCGCAACCTTGGTGTCTCGAGCCCTTGTTCTCAACCTCAGTCTTGAACCTTGTTCTCACCCATGCTTGGTATCTTGAACACTCAATCAAGTGCCACCCAAGGATTCCCAAGGAATTCACACTTCCAAGCTAGCTCATTGGAAAGTTCGTTCCGAGAGCTTTCCAACGGTATATTACATGCCTCAATCCGACATACGGATTGAGAGATACACCCCAATCATTGTAAGGTCCATCCTTGAAACCGACGCGCGCGCCTTCCACAATTCCTACCCTTTCACATAGAGGATGCCCAAGCGCCTTTTTTAGAGGCCATTCACTCCATAGCTCTCTGTCTTTCATCATCTTGCTCATCAATTTGCTTTCTCCTATATGCGTGTGCATAAGCTCTTCTACGACGTAGAAGGCTGCTCGCGGTTGATCAGAGAAGAGTGCCGATTTCCTCGTGTTAGCATAATTAAGCTTAGAGAGAAGCTTGGAAAAAGATTAAGATCCTTTCTACTGCGTAGAAGCAAGGTTCGAACCCCAGTCCCCCCGTTTAGAGGGCGCTGCCCTATCCACAGAGACAGACCGCGGTTCGCGACATTATATGGTGCGGAAAATCTTTATTGATTATTATTTTGCTGAAGAACACTTCCATAAGGAGCACGAAAATGAATAAGCGCAGACCTTCACGCCGCCGGGAGCAGGATTCGAACTCAGGTGCCCATTTTGAGAGCACGTCGAAGTAACCACGTGCTCAAATCGCTTATGTGCTACACTAATCTGCAGAAGACCGACTCAATCTTGAGCCGCTGAAGTTGGAAGCCACAGAGCCAAGCCAATTCGCACGTCAAATAGTGGCTTTAATTGAAGTTTCTAGCACTTGCAGACCGGAACCCGAGGAGCATTCTTCTTTTAGACAAAGAAACAAGCAAGGACAGTTAAAGTTTGAGCAAAGTTTGAAGAAAGCGGAAGCTGTGGAGTGAAGATCCGGAGGCCTAACTTCGTCGACCTTGACGGACCAAATCATCCAGGACTATTTCTTGATGAGAAAGCTTCAAGAATGGTGAATAGCTCCTGGCAAGGATCAAGGGATGGACGAAGCTATGATCAAAGCTAAGTATTTTCCAGTTTCTACTTGGCCTTAATGCTTGAATATCTTGTTTTCATTATTCTATACTTAATCCTAGATGCACATTGAAATAGCCAAGATTTCAACCGATTAAGTCTAGATTAGGATAATGAAAACAATCAATTTCTTATTTCAAGCATTAGTTTGTATTAAGGAAAGACTTGATTTCAAAAATATCCTTGTGCATCAAAGAATGTATTTTGGTAGTTTAAATATAGATTTCCTTTCCATTAAGTAAGTTTTCTATTGCACCTTAAGGGTATTTTTTATATCATAGTGCATTAGAACAAAGGAAAGGATATACATGCATCAGGATTGCATGATATACATTCTTAGTACAAGAAAACAAAATCGTGCATCAAGCTCATGCATGATTGTTGTATTATTTTTTGGGCATGCAAAGAACATGCATGCATACGCATGTGAGCATATGCTTTTGCATGTAGATACATGCATTTGCATGGAAGAATGGAATGTTGTTTGCAAGTAGATATGAGAATGTACTCTCTTAGTATTTAGCTTACTTTATAGAGCTCGCAGTTTGACATTAGGGAAGACCAAGGACTAGTTAGTTGCAAAGACATACTAGTTCTAGTTTGCAACTCAAGTAATTAGTCAATTTCTTCCCAAGTCGATACTCTGCTATCAAAGATAAATACTTAATGACAATTAAGTATGTTAGATGTCTTGCTAGGTATGAGTAAGCACTAAGAGAAAGTTAAGTAATAAATGTTTTTGATGACCAAGAAAATTTAATTACTTGCAAACTCTTTTGTGATGTATGATGACTCTAAGTACTGGATGTACTTAGAAAGTCATGCGGATAAAGCTTTAGTTGATTAGTTATATATTTTATGTAACTTCTCAAGCATCCCAAGGTTGGATGAGAACATCAAATATATTTCCAAAGTCCCATGAGCACTCTTCTATTTATAAGATTTCAAAAGTTTTAAAGAAGTTTCTTGTGGTTTCAAGATTTGTATCTCATGATGAAACCTCGGTAAGTGACTTTTTGGAATAGAGATATGAGATAGTCAAGCCTTCTATTTCATGTGAGATCATTCTCCTACTATGTTCAAGATGAATTTAGTTTTGGGAAGGAAGATGTTCCAAGTAGAGGATCTTAATTGATTCATGAACTCTTCCCAAAATATATATAAATTCATATTATATGATAGGTCCAAGGAATGATGAAGGCAAAATCTCTTTAGGATATAAATGTTTTGCCAAGATATAAAGGTACCAAGCTTTTATAAATTTTTATTTGATTTCATCTCAAGGAGTGATGGAAATCAAAGGTTAAACCTCAACATCAATTGATCCTTGATATCAATAAAAGGATGTTAGGTTCTATAATTGCATCTCTGGTAAATGATGCAACTAGCTAAGCAATCTTTAGGAAATAATATAAGTTCCTAAAGACTTGAAGCAAGTGTGAACTTTTCATTTAGGAGTAGAAAGTTCCAAGAAATGGATCTTAAATCCATGAACTTCTCCTAAACAAGTTATAAAGTTCAAAGTGTTCATAGTTGCATTACTATTGGATCAATCATCAATAGATGCTTGGACTCTAAACATAAATTTGATTAGTGAAATATGTTTAAAGGACTCTAGTAACATCTGAAGATTGACCAATAATAATGAGTCTTGGATCAAACTCAAGAATAGAAGTCGATATCACATAAATGAAAAGTCAACTTAAACTTTCATACTAGCAAATGTGATATTTCGTCTCTAGTTTGATACTCAGGAAATAAATACAATTGAATCAGTAAATTTTTTGGATATTATTTGAAAGAATTTCTTTCAAATGTTCTTTTTGCAAAAGATTCCAAGATGAATCATTTGCTCAAGTTATTTGATTCCCTAGAAGGAATCTCAAGTCTTTGAAGAAATGGCATTCTTTCAAGTTTTGAGAATGAAATTCTTCATACTCTAAGTAGTTCCCTGGACGTCCCAAACCACTAGAAGTGGTATTTCAAGTCCTATTTGTGATATAACCTAAAGGTATATCAAAGACTCTTCGCTTTGGAATCTGAGAGGCATAAGTGTATGCTTGGACTTGAGAAAGATCTCTAAAAATCCTGCAGGTAAGCAAAGAAGCTTAAAGATAGTTTAAGAGATCTTAAAGATAAAAACTATAAGTCCTTTAAAGATTGCCCAAGTATTGGCAATAAAATTCCTTTTGGGAATTATTCACTCAGGTTCCATTTATTCGATGAAAAACTGTGAAAAAGAGTAAGCTGTTCCAAGTCTGAACAGAGTAAAGAAAATTCCAAGAATGTAGTCTGCAACCGTGAAGACGGTAATTAAGTCTATGGAAGGTAAAACTTAATGTTTGCCTATCCTTAAAGGGATTTTGGTACAAATCCAGAAAGCATGAGTGGATGCTTAAGACTTAAGCAGTAAAGAGATTCCTAAATAAAGTCCCCGGGGTAGGTACCTAAAGCATTAGTAAAGAAAGGAATCTAAAGACAAGAAGTCAAAAGCTCTTGTCGCTACAAAATTGGTCAAGGGTAAACCAATTGAACTTGAATTCGAGAAATTCAAGTACTTGGAATTCTGATTGGTTTTCATTTGAAAACCCTAGTAAAGAAGAATTGATATTCTGTCAAGAGGTTTTCAAGTTCCCAAGATTAAGCACAAAATCGTGAAACGATCATGTCAAGGAATTAAAACCTAGAATATAAAGATAGAGATAGTGTCTGAAACTGTGAAATTCTTGTCAAGAATTAAAGCAAGAAGGTTCTAGATGGTATGGGACATCGGACCGTGAGATGATGATTATCTTTTAGTCTTCATTTGGATCTTGAAGTTACGTTTGATCTTCAAGGGAATTAAAACTTCAAAGAAGAAGTTTAAATTCAAGAAGGATCTCAAGATACTTCAAGACGACTTCAAGATCAAGGAAACTGAAGATATGAAGTAAGTAACTTCCAAGATCTTCTTAGAACACTTCAAGTTTAAGTGTTATTGATCAAAAATATTTGATAAATTTCTGAAAGAAGTTGGACTTTGATTTTGAGTTGATCTTTTCAACTAAAAATTTAATTGACTAAGTCAAGCATCAAGTTCCTAGTATAACTTGATAAAATTCACTCTTTTAGACTCAAAGAAATGCACAAGAATTGCATTCACGATTAGGAGTCAAAAAGATTGAATGTGACCTGAACTTAGTCTCAAGTGAAGCATTATTTGAATATAAAACTCATCAGCATAACCTCAGTGGGTCGACACACTGATGTTGGTTACCACACTAGTATCTTGTGGTTGGATGGTGTTTTTTATTTTCTTTGCATCTTTTTGAGAATCTAGCTTATTTCTCTTAAAGATAAAACGAAAATGCTTCAATATCTTGTTGAAATAGATCTTTGAAAAGTTGAAGTCCTGAGTCATCTAGTCTTTGACTCATAGCAAGTTTATGTATGTGCGAAGTTTGAATTGGTTGTACAAAGTCTTAGTTATCTCTTTCCGCTTTCCAAATCTTTTGGAATTGACTCAGATATGGTATCTGATTCCTTTTGCAAAAGACCAGGGTTAGCCGGTTAGAATAAAATAACTAACTTGAACATCCTAGATAGATGTTATGTACAAGAACCTTTTCAATCTTCAAAAGATGATAAGTCTAAGTGGACTTATTCATTTGATTTTGCTTCAAGTTATAGCATAAATAATTTCCTAGAGTCCAGTATACTCTAGAATAAAGAAGTTAGGAATTGCTCATTTAGATTGACAATTCCCAAGAACTTTCAGTTACAGTCTTTGAGAAAAGTGTCCTTAGTTGGACAAATTTCATTATGGATTTGTATTGAGAAAGTTATAGTATGGTTGGCTCAAAGAAAATGGTAACTTTCTCTTACAGTTTACATCGGAGTTTTTAACTCATTAGGACAAAGTAGTCCTCTAGTCGGGTAGAAAAAATCAAGTAACTGTTGGATCAAAGTAAACCATTGTACAAACATCCAAGTTAGATGTTTGCGACAACCAAACTTCAAGTTTTTCAAAAACAAATTCAAGTGAATCGAGAGTTCTCAAAGTCTTTCGAGGGATATGAATCCCACCTTCATTACTAAGTCCATGCACCAGCTATGCCCAGAAATGGACTAGTAATTTGAATCCACCCAATTCACATGTTTGTGCCTAGATCACACATCTAGCAACTATGAATTGGCCAGGGATGTGTCTAGATCCACCCTTATTATTCATTCACTACTTTGTGCTTTGATCAGATTATCATAGTGCAAAGCGAGATAGTGTTTTGAATCATAGGGGCAGGGATGCCACCACAAAGATGAGACATGTTCTTCCAGTTTTAGAACATGAGGCTCGGGGGTTGCCTACAGCTATATATATAGCTTTATTTTCGAGGACGAAAATCTTTCCCAAGGGGGGAAGAATGTAATAAAGTAAGTCTATGATCTAGGGATCCGATGGCTTCAGACAGATCTGAAATCGGATACCGTTTGGTCACTCGTCTGTAGGACCAAAGATCTCAAGAGTAGACTCAAGCATAAGTCATGTGCTCTCATATTCAAGTAATCCACTTAGCCTAGTGGTTAAGTCTCATGGTTGTGAAGGAAGAGGTCTTGGGTTCAACTCCCATGGGGAGCATGGGAAGAGAGTTTTGCCCAAAGAGCTCTAGAGCCTTCTAACTCAAGTTAACGTGAGTTAACTTGAGTCCAGTGGACTTAACTCAAGAGGTGAGTACAACAACCACTAGTGGACTCTAGTGGAAGGTACTAAAGTAGTGGTCGAGATCACTCCAGCCACTAATAGACTCTAGTGGTGGATATGAAAGGAGTGGAGGAGATTGCACATGCACTTGTGGACTCTAGTTACATTTGTGGTCCTCATTAGTTCAAGCAGCTATATATACAGGCATAAGGTTGGGAGGAGAGTCATCTCTCTAGCATGTGGTGGTCGTAATCCTTCGTTCTATTGCATTGGTATCAGAGCCTAGGAAGTAGGCTTGGGCAAGGTGGAATGATCCAATGGCCTCTAAAAAAGGCGCTTGGGCATCCTCTATGTGAAAGGGTAGGAATTGTGGAAGGCGCGCGCGTCGGTTTCAAGGATGGACCTTACAATGATTGGGGTGTATCTCTCAATCCGTATGTCGGATTGAGGCATGTAATATACCGTTGGAAAGCTCTCGGAACGAACTTTCCAATGAGCTAGCTTGGAAGTGTGAATTCCTTGGGAATCCTTGGGTGGCACTTGATTGAGTGTTCAAGATACCAAGCATGGGTGAGAACAAGGTTCAAGACTGAGGTTGAGAACAAGGGCTCGAGACACCAAGGTTGCGAACAAGAAGGTTCAAGACACCGAGGTTGAGAGCAAGGGTTCAAGAGACCAAGGTTGCGAACAAGGTTCAAGAAACTATGCGAGGTTGAGGGACATGAATTCAAGGGCACCTAGGGGTTCAAGGGACTGATCACCGAGGCTAGAGGGATACAAGAGTAGATCATTGAGGACAATGATCGACCAAGGGGGGAAGAATGTAACATAATCCTGGTAGATGGTTGAACCACACCCTAAGAGAGAGGATTAGGAAGTAATCCTCAACCATGGCTTTTGGGGCAAGTGGTTAGCCCATCACATTCCTAACCAAGAGGTTGTGAGTTCAATTCCTTACATGATCTAAGGTCAAGCTTGGTAAAATACCTAGCTTGATGTAGCTGATCAAATAGGTCTTCCAATCTAGGCATTGGAAACCTATTTTTGATAATTACCTTATTAAATCCTCTATAGTCTATACATAATCTCATAGAGCCGTCCTTCTTCTTAACTAGGAGCATTGGCAATGCCCAAGGTGAGTTACTAGGTCTAATGAATCCCTTATCTAAGTAATCTTGTAATTGCCTCTCAATCTCCTCATGTTGAGAAACACTAAGCCTATAAGGTGGCTTACAAATAGGGTTAGTGTTAGTAACTACGTCAATAGCATGGTCAATGTCCCCTCTCTCAGGTGGTAGCCCTCTGGGTAAGTCAGTGGGAAAAACGTCTCTAAACTCAAACATAAGATCTTTAAAACTTTTAACAACACACTCTTGCAAGAAAGAATAGTAAAAAGTACTGTCCATATTTACATTTGTAGCATGAAAATATACATAAGATGAAATGTCTATGTCTGTATAATGCTTAAAGTCCCGACTATACAATAAAAAGATATCTTGTACATGCTCAAAATGACAAAGACTATAAAACTCTAAAGATGAAATGAGAGGTGCACTAGGTACATCACTCTCTCTCTCTCTCTCCCCCTGTATACAAAATTTATTTCCATTTATTTCAAACTCAAGAGTGTCGTTCTGATAGCTGCGTTTACGTGTGTCTCCCAATCCCCATAACCACTCTCTTCCTAACACAAGGTCTGTCCTCTCCAAATAGCATAGTTTATGAAGTTATGAGTGGCAGAGTCATCTATCATGACTTGAACCCTGGTCCTATATACACTACCATGAAGTTTAACCAGGTCATGTGGTCCAAACTGGGGTGATCACAATGATTGGGTCAAACAACATGTGTGCTCTATATCCTCGTGCATCACCTCCACTCCCTTGCAGCTAGAGCTTCCATGAATAGGAAGCGTCTGCACTAGGTGGACCCCCCTTTTGCCCTTATCAGAGGCCATACTAGTCTTTGGTCCTCTCTTCTTTTCTTCCCCCTTCTTGAATGGATAGTTCCACTGTGAATGGCTATGAGACAAACACCTAAAGCACAGATTCTCTCTTTTGGCCCTCTCAAACTGCTCTGTAGGTAACCTAGGCCCTTGTGATCTATGTTTCTTAATGAAGATTTTGTCTTTCCCTAATGGAACTTTCTTCTTGAACATAGTCATACTAAGAGGTTTGAGGGGCTAAATCCCTATTTTTTTTGAAGAACATGGTACATTTGTTTCTATTTACAATTATTATATACATGTTGGAGAGTGATCATATGAATGAAGAAGATTCAATGGATACTTTTGTGACAAAGATCAAGGAAAGAGAAGCTGATTGTTGCTGTTGGGGGATTCTTGTGCAAAAAGGAACTTGAGTGTTTGTAGGAGAAGGAAGAAAGATAAGAAGAAAGATATAGACACCAAAAGTTTTTGTAGATTGATTATAAGGAGAAAAGTACAATGATGATGTAGAGTATAATCCAAATGCTCTCTATGCGAAATCCCAAAGGGTGCACAATCAACAAAGTTACAAAATACCCAAGGTTCTTGCTGCCACTGAGCTTCTCTGCACCAGAGCTCCACCTTCTCCAAGAGCTTGTACTTGTGCACACCTTCCACTCAAGCTTCCAATAGGGAGAGGGATGGACACCTTCTATGGATGTGCACACAGCTTCAAGGGGACCTTGTAACCTTTGGTTGCATGGCTTAGTACTTCTCTACACACTTCTAAGTTACTCTTCTTGCACCCTTTGCACTTCACTTCTTTGCGTCGCACACTCACTGTATGTCTTTTGCTCTCCTCTTAGTCTAGACTATCTCACCTTGCTTAGTCTAACCAAGAATGATGCCTTGCCTTGAATTGAGTGTCGGTTCACGTATGCTCCTAACTGCTAGAGTATCTTGGTGCTCACGTTGATATCCCAAGATTGTCTCCAAAAGTGGGTAGCCAACGAATCCCTGTTTTGGCTTGTAGTGACTTTAGACTAAACAAAAATTTTAATTGGGGGGCCATACTTTCACTTCTGTGTACACTTCCGCTTCACATACCTTCACTTTTTGCCTTTTGATTCTTGAATTGTGCACCTAAGAGAGGGTTCACCTGAACCTTCCAATTACTTTAGAAACACTTTGAACCTTAGAGAAATTACAAAAAGACACTCTACAACCTACAACTTGCAACCTGCATCCAACTTTCGGCAAATATAACCTTTGTGAATAATTAATTCTACATTACCTGTGCACCTTGACACCCGAGCTTTGAATGCTTAAACTTTGCCCATGTTGACTTTGACCTTGAACATGTTGACTTTGACCACTTTGACTTTGATCCTTTGACTTTGACTGTGGTTGACTTTGACCTATATGAATTTTATGGGCTCAATAGTTTCCTACCACCTAATGGCCTCTCCGTCTCGGAGAGCTACAACCAAAACTCTAAGCAGAGATGACCCTATGATTCCTATGCTGCAAAATCCTCAAAAGAACGCTTGAGCAGCTTCCAAGTCCACCAAGAGCAGTAAGGAACAACCACAGAGAAGAACCAAAAGTGGAAATTTTGCGTGGAAGAGCAAAGGGATGAGAATGGAGGGTAGGAGGAAAGTGTACGGAGGGCTTAGAAGACCGAGAATGATAGGGTAAAGAGGGGTAAGGGTAGGGCTGGGTAGAAGGAGAAAGAGAGGGTGAGGGAGTAGGATTATGGGCTCTATAAAGAGACAAAATGATAAAACAGTAAAGCTACAGAGGGTGCATATGGGAAAATATGAAACATCTGGTAAAATAAAGTGAGAATAGACCATGTGTGTAATGAAAAACACTAGGTGAATGTGCTCAAAACATGTGGGTTTTGACCAAAAATAAGAGAAAAGTTGGGTTTTTGGAAAAACTAAGTCAAAAAATGAATTCAGAGGTGCCAAAAGACATGAAAATGACCCCAAGTTTGAAAAAAATGGCCATCTGAGGTGCAATCCAGAGCCAAAAACATTGGACCAAGGAAAAAAAATAAAAATAAAAATATATGAACATTGCTTTTCTCTCTTCTCTCTCTTTTTTTTTGAATCCGTGGGGGTTAAAAAGAAAAAGTGAAAATACAATGAAATAAAATAAATAAAATAAAAAAATAAAAAATAAATAAAATGAAAATAAATAATAAAAATAAAATAAAAAATAATCCGTGGGGGGAGGGTGGGAAGGGGGGGGGGGGGAGAGAGAGAGAGAGAGAGAGAGAGAGAGAGAGAGAGAGAGAGAGAGAGAGAGAGAGAGAGAGAGAGAGAGAGAGAGAGAGAGAGAGAGAGAGAGAGAGAGAGAGGTTTTAATTGAAATGCAAGGGGTGAGGGGCGTTTTTTTTTTGGGTGAAAATTATCCATGGGGGCCTGTTTTTTTTTAAATACCCAAAAATTAAATAAAAATACAAATAAAATCCAAAAAAATTTCAAAAAAAAAAAAAAAATCTCAAGCAAAAATGGAATGAGAAGGCTATGTACAACCTGGACAGTTTTTTGCAAGTTCCAGGTGATCCAAAAATCTTCAGTTGTGTTGATGATAGGCCTTGAGCCTTGCTATGATGACTAATTGAAGCTTTTTTTGTTCTCCATAATCTCCAATTGTACTGCACTTCATTTGATCTTCTTATGGGCACACAGACTACTTGACAGGGCCACCTTGAATTCTTCATTGGTATAATCCTTCTAGCATACTTCATCTTTTGTATCTTTGTTTCAACAACTGTATGACTTAATCTACAAAATTTCATTTTTCCATTCCAGTTTCTTCAGCCAATGGAATCCTCTGTTTCCAAAGATTTACAGGTACTCCTTCCACCTCCTTGTAAAGCCTTGCACTTATTGCCATAAAAATTGACATAGAAAATGATAACCATACTAGTATCCATAAGCAATTGACCATGTATATAGTTTTTGTATCAGCTTCATCTCTATTGCACTTAATGGATTTTCTTTTCTTCTCTCTTCTATGGCCTTTGGTTGAGACTATTTCACTCGAATCAATAACTTGAATGCTGTCCTCTTTTTGTTCATAGACTTCCTCTCTACTTGAGTTTGGAAAAATTCCATAACAATAAGATGGGTCTTCTGCATGGAGCCAAGCCAACACGTTTTCTTCTTCATATAAATTTGCTTCTTCATATAGATCTGCTTTTGGGTTGTCCAACAATTCTTCTTCCATACAAATACCAATTGTCTGCATCATGTTGGTATGGCTTTGGTTTTCTGGGCATTCTTCTAAAAATATCTGCTGCAACTCTTTTCCCTCTTGCTTTACCCACATTGTGTCCTTACCCTAGTCATGCAGCACATTGGCATGCCTTAACCAAGGTCTCCCAATCAATAGGGAGAAACTTCCTTCTACCTATGGCAGCCTTCGAACAAAAAAGTCCAGGTTAAAGATGGTATCTTATATCTGGACTGGGACTCCAGGGACCACTCCCATAGGCCTTACTATGGTTTGGGCTACCAATGTTACAATAAATTGGCAGGTCTTGAAGGTTGTAATCCAATGTTTTTCATGGTATGTTCAGGCATCAAGTTAATGCCAGAACCACCATCCATAATAACTCCTTGAAATTCATGTCTTCTGATAGTGATTGTTAGCCAAGGACTCTTATAATCTGTGAGGGGTGCTTCCCCTATAATTTTATTTTTATGCTTAACATCAGTCTTTGCCGCTAAACTTGTTGTGGAAGCCTCATCAATTATCTGCAAGAGTTTTGACCTGAATTTCCCATCCATCTTTATTAAATAAAAATTACTGAACTCTTTTTTCATGGACTTGAGTAGTCTTGAAGCTTCTGACTCCTAAAGAGCATGGGCTCCATTTGACTTATCGAACTCCTCATGAGCTCTGCTGAATGCATGTTCAATGGCATCATTGGTACTTATGAGATTTTCTTTTTGCCTTGTATTTGCACATGTGGCAGATTTGTCTTCAGATGTCTCTTTGACTTTGTTCAAATCATTAATCCTTAATTCTTGACCTATGTCCAATTGAGCCTTCCACTTGCTTTTTGTCTACACTGTAAAAGATTCAATTTCTTCTAATTGCACCACTCTGGTAAATGGTGATGGCACATTGACTTGTTCCACAACTTCTTCTTTGCTCAAAACAATCATTTGAATGTGTTGCCCAGATGAAGATGCCTGGTTCTTAGGACAGCAATCGGTATAATGGTCCCTAGCCACAAAAATTGCTCAATCTGTAATGTATTCTCTATAGTTTCGAAGATTTAATGAAGCATTTTCCTTATCATTATTCAGCGCAAGAATGCAAGTGTTCTCTATTCTTGTATAATTGTTTTGTTTAGCATCGACTAAAATAGAAAGTGATGAATCAATTCCTGCAAGGGGGGGCATTTTTTGGTAGAGTACATCTACTTTGGTAATGCCCACATTCTCCACATCGGAAACAGATGATTGGCCTCCTTGGCCCATTTCCAAAGTTATCCCTATGTCTAGGGTTGTAATTGATACCTTGATTAGGTGCAACCGCCATCACATTAGTTGGTGGTTGGGCTCCTCCTTGTGTCCAATATGTTGTTGTAGGAATACCTCTTGATTGACATTCTTGGGTCTCATGGCTAGGTTTCCTGCATAACTGCCAAGTTACACTTAGAAGTGGACACACACTTACCACATGACCTTGCTTGCTGCACATGGTGCACCATAGTCCACTTTTGATGTCACCTCCCTTGAGTTCTTGCAACTCCTGTGGAAGTTGAGCCAGCTCTTCTGCTTGTGCTTCCTCTTCCTTTTGTAGCTTCAATGCTTCAATTTCTCACATCAACTGGGTCACAACACTTTCTCCTCTTTATGGGGCTTATTCCTTTTTAAGCTCTCAAGATCTTTCCTTAACTCAATTACTGGGTCTTCAGGTTTTGCAAGGTGTGATGAATTGGAAGAGCTTGTCCCATACTGCTGTCTAATTTGCTCCAATCTTGTAGCTGTATTGATAAATTCTTCTATTGTTGTTGTCGGTAAAACTAGCTCCTTTATTTTACATTGTGTTGATATGGGAAGTGGTTTAGCCAACCACTTCTTAATAAAAAAATCATGGGGAGGGTCTGACAGTTTGGCCATTAAGGCCTTGGCCCTGGTAACAAATTTTGGGAAGGTCTCCCCAAGACCTAGTCTTAAATTTTCTAGTTCCTCAATAATGTTTTTAGTTATGTTCCCTTATTGGAACTGTGTCCTAAATGCTTCCTTCATCAAGTCCAATGTGGTGAAATAGTTGTCAGCAAATTGACTAAACCATTTGTCCACTAACCCTTCTAATGTTGCAGGGAAAAGAATAAAAAAGGCATCTTCTCTTCCCATCAAACCCCTTGTTTTACATAAGGTTAAGAATCTCCTAATGTGCTCATCTAGGTCTTCTTGTGCTAGCCCTCTGAAGGATGGAAATTTGATATCCAATCTAGAAAGTAAAGTTTCCAAATCTACATGGGCTGCCATATTCTTTACTAATGATGTCGATGACAATGGAATAATTGATCTTCGAATAACCTTCCTTCATTTGAGACTAGGGTGCAGTCATGAGATGTTCATACTCTTCTTAGTTTAAGAGAATTCCAATGGAAGAAAGATTACCTCTTAAGTCAGTACAGTACGGTCGTACCCTTGAACTCTTCTGCACTTTGCAATTTGCTTATCCTATGCTCAAATCTCCTTGTGGTACCACCGTGCATGCCAAATTTTGTTGGGGGATTCTTGTGGAGAAAGGGACTTGAGTGTTTGTAGGAGAAGGAAGAAAGATAAGAAGAAAGGTAAGAAGAAAGATACATACACTGAAAGCTTCTATAGAATTATAAGAGGAAAAGTACAATGATGATGTACAGTACAATCCAAATGCTCTCTATGCAAAATACCAAAGAGTTCACAATCAACAATGTTACAAAATACCCAAGATTCTTGCTACAGCCGAGCTTCTCTGCACCAGACCTCCACCTTCTCCAAGAGCTTGTTCATGTGCACACCTTGCACTCAAGCTTCCATTAGGGGGAGGGATGGAAACCTTCTGTCGATGCGCATACAGCTTCAAGGGGACCTTGTGGCCTTCGGTTGCATGGTTTAGTACTTCTCTGCACACTTCTAAGACTTTGACCTTGATCATGTTGAATTTGACCACTTCGACTTTGATCCTTTGACTTTGCTTGTGGTTGACTTTGACCTATATGAATTTTATGGGCTCAATAGTTGCAGATGAAATCTTGTTAGATAGCTCACTTGTGCAGTCTATTCTTAATAATATTCCATATCCTTATCAAAGTTTTGCTTCTACTCTTCATTTGATAATGAAAAGCAATTCAAATGCCTTAAATTTTCAGGAGTTAGTCTTTGTTTAATCGAAAGAAGATCAATATAGAAAAAACATGTCAATTATGCATGTTGCGGATCAAGCTTTCTTAGCCAGTCAAAAGAGCAAAGGTAAATCGAGCTTATTTACTAGTAAGTGGAAATCTACTAATGCTGCATGGTCAAAGAAAGAAGATAAAGATGACAAGAAAATAGAAAAGTGAAACAATTTTACCAGTATTGTAAGACAATGACCATATCATTAAGAGTTGTCCTAAAGTATTTGCAAAAGAGGCAAAGAAGAAAGAGGTTGCAACGGTTGTTGTAGATGCCTCTACTCTAAGACTAAGTTTGCTAATCCTGTTCAAAATAGAGAATGGGCATTTACCACTCATTGTAGCTATGATCCATATTGTGAATAATGTATATTTGTAGAGGACTCAAGTGTTTGATATTTTGACAATGGTGCAACTAAAGACTTACCTTGCAACATAGTTTCTTCACTCCACATGAGCTTGCTCCAATAGGAAATACAAACACATATGCTAACAACTCCTATCATCTATTTGTGGAAGTTTGAAAGATTATTCTTATTACTGCAAATGGAAGCACATTCACTTTATTAGATGCTTTATATGTGTTCTCAGTGTCATAATTAGCAATTATTGGTTTAGTACTGAAATTTATTGATGACAAAAATACAATTCATGATCTCTTTGAGGGTGAGAAAATCATTGCATATGGAATGCTGTGTCGTGGGCTATACAAGCTCAATAATTTTGGAAAATTTATGAATGCTTTTGCATGTGAAGTTGAAGATTCACAAGCTATTTTAGATGAAAAACTTTGGAACGCATGTTTCGATAATCTGAATTTTGCTAGTTCGCTTCGTCTACAAAAAATTGAATGGTATCCTCTTTATCCAAACTTGAGATACCTTCTAAGAATGTCTGTAAGGGCTATATTTTGGGTAAAATGTAGAGATCTTTGTTTCCCATAGATGGTATTGTAGGAGTTGAACTAAAATTTAGCTTGTTCACATTGATGCATGTGGTTGCATGCAGTCATCTTCCTTTGAGAATCACCTTTACTTTGTGACTTTACAGATGATTTCTCTAGGTGTGCATGGGTTGATCCATTGAAAGCAAAGTAAAAATTTTTTATGTGCTTCCAATGGTTCTTGGTTATGGCTGAAAAATTTTCAGTACATGAAATGGGCACCCTTCCTTCCGATCAAGAGGGGAGTATATGTTTTATGAGTTTAATGCAATTTTGGTTGAGTAGCGATAAAAGACTAGTGTACACTTCCATATACACCTAGAAAGAATGGATTTATTGAGAGCACAAGGAGTTCTCTCATAGAAATGGCAAGGGTCATGGTCAAGAGTTATGCTTTATCACATAGATTCTGGCTTGAGGCTATTATGTGTGAAACATATGTACATAAAAAGTCTCCCACTAAAGCATTTTGATGATTGGTATGGTCCCAAAATATCTATTTCTTATTTTCATATTTTTGGTTGTTTGTTAGAAGCATTAGTGCTTTTGTAAGAACACAAAAAATTGGATACACTTTTGGAAGTAAAGGTATCATTTGTATCATCCACAAATCAAAAGGATTTAGGTTAGTCAAAATGTAGTATATTTGGAGGATGTAGTTCGGTCCCCAATTTCATGCAAAAAGGAGACATTAGTTAGCTCAAATGATATGTATGACACTTTGTTGTCATTGTTGCCTAGTGGGCAATCAAGTGTATCTTCCCATGAGTCAATTTCTCAACCTATGCAGGTTTCAAATGAGCACACATATCATTCTATTTTTGATGTTGATATATATGATGCACTTGTTGATGAGGGATACCACATTGAAGAGGCTAACACACTGTCTAAGTGATTGGTGTAGACTTTGAGAAATAACAAAATAGATGCACCTTTTGTTGGAGTTTGAGGTCTGTGCAAGCACATGAACAACAAGAGGAAGAAGAAGAAGAAGCTTGGAGCACAACACAATACTAAATGTATTACCAAGTGAATGTACAAAAATAAGTGATCTATTAGGGTTATATGCATATATACAAGGAAAAGAAAGATCTCTGAACAAGGGAAAAAAGTGGCTTGATAGTCTTAAGTGTGTTCACATACATCACTACTGAAATATATCAATAAACCCCCCTAGAATTGATGCAGTGGACAAGGAGCTGACACTCATGTATAAGGAAGTGCCACGATATGTGGAAAGAAATCAATCCATAAAAGGAAGTAAGCTCAAAAATTTGCGAAAAGCTTCAAACTTCTCCCTAGGTAGAGCCTTTGTAAAAGGTCTGTAACATTATCGTGTGTGGGTATATAATCCAAAATTGATCTCTCTAGTAGAGAACCTCTCCTTACATAATGATAG
Organism: Ceratopteris richardii; assembly: GCA_020310875.1. Lineage (NCBI taxonomy): Eukaryota > Viridiplantae > Streptophyta > Polypodiopsida > Polypodiales > Pteridaceae > Ceratopteris > Ceratopteris richardii. The sequence continues at coordinate 208,697,318 of CM035407.1, read as the reverse complement.
TGCACCTCAATGTTATTTGTGCGAGCATGGAACACAGGGTTCCTCAGAACCACGAATGCACTCTAACTATCAGTGAAGATGGTGGTGGAAAAAGATTGACCAACACAAAAATCACCCAAAAGGCATTGGAGCCATACACACTCAACAATCCCTATGAAAGCTTCCCTATACTCAACATTACAACTAGAAGTGTCCACAATAGGCTTCTTCTTGCTCAGCCAAGACATGAATGAGCTACTAATCATGGAGAAAAAACCATTGGTGGACACACGTGTCATAGCAACTGGCCTAATTTGAGTGAGAAAAATCATGTAATTTAGGCGGTAATGATCCCTCCTTGGGATAAAAAATCCAAGTAACCGAGTACCACTCAAGTAGCAAAAAATGTATTTAATGACATGCCAATGCTTGAAACCTAGAAAATGCATAAACCTATTCATATGGGGGACAAAAGACTGCATATCAGCCAGAGTTATGCATAAGTAAATCAAGCATCCAATAGCCTATTGATAGAGAACAACATCAAATGTGTCTCCATCATTATTAAAATTCAACCATAAACCTGTTTCCATGGGAGTGGCAATAGGTTTGTAATCTTCAAGGACAAAACATTGCAATAATGTGTCCATGTATTTATTTGACACAAAGCTATCCCCCCATCAACTTGCATAAAAATAAATGCCGAAATAATGATGCAAATGCTCCAATTCTAACATCTCAAAAGAGGCATGCAAATGAGCCTTAAATCAGCAATATGATTGTCATTAGGATGATTAAGCAACATATCCTCAACATTTACAACAATGATCACAAGTACATCATCTGCACACTTAACATATAATGTGCTCTTACTTGGATCATTTTCAAAAGCATCTTCTTGCAAGTATTCATGTATCTTCTCATACCACAAGCAGACAATTGAATCAAGCTGAGAAAAACTACACCACAATTGAGAGAGAAGGATTAGGAATGGTGTTTTCTGTAAAGAAATATAGACATTATCTGGTGGCTAACAAGTTTAATTTTTTTGTAGATCATCAAGCTCTATTATATTTAGTGAACAAACCTTTTCAAACAAGCAAGATATTTAGATGGTTCTTATTTCTCATGGATTTTGAATTTGAAGTGGTAGTAAGACAAGGAAAAACCCATTTGAGGGTAGATCAACTATCAAGAATTATCACTAGAGAGAAATCACATCTAATTAATGATGAGCTACCTGATGCATATCTCTTTAATGTAGAAAGCACACCTAAATGCGCAAGCTCCTTGGTACCAATTTTGTTAGTTAGACCAAAAAGATCAAAAGGATTTCCACATATTTAATTTGGAAGAACAAAAACTTTATTCTTTTATCAGGACATTTGTACCAGATAAATAACATTGGAGTATTGGAATACTGTGTTCTTGAAGAAGAAAAAGGCACTTATTCAAAGAAGGCACATATTTGGAATCCATGTCTTCATGCTTCAAAGATTGCCACCTAAAATAATTTAGTAAGAATGGAAGTTCATTGGCCAGCTAAAGAAATAGATGTGGAAGTTTGTATAGCTCAATGTGAAAAATGTCCAATAAATCATCAATGAGAGCTGATACCATTGTTTTGTTTTCAAGAGAATCCTAAGTGGAGTACTCATATTGTGGAACAACTAAGGCAAGATAATCTCAAGAATTCAAAAGAAGAAAATTCAGACACAAGAAATATGCAGGAACTAAGTAAAGATTTTGTACTCATCAAAGATCAACTATACAAAACATGTATGGATGGATACTTAAGAATATGTGTCCCTGAAGACAGAGATGGCTCACTCAAGTGTAGCACGAGGTCCCTTTTCTAATGAGAGAACTACTAAATGATCCTATATTCAGGATTTTGGTGGCCTACCTTATTTCTAGATGCAAAGTATTTGCACAAAAATGTGATACTTGCCAAAGAACAAGGCAACTAGTAAGGAAAGATAAAATTCCCCTTAAGCCTTTGATAGTTGCAAGAGTCTTTAGCAAATGGGGTTTGGATTTCATTGGACTTGTACATCCACTAGCTAAAAGCTCACATGCAAAATAGATTTTAGTGGTAATAGATTATTTGACCAAATGGGCTTAAGCCAAAGCCACTATAAAAAATGATTCTCATACAATTGCAAAATTCTTATATGAGTACATTATCACTAGATATGGATTACCAATTGAGTTGGTAAGTGATAGGGGACTCATTTATTGAATCAAGTGATTGAAACCCTAATGGATCAATTTATGATCACACATAGGAAATCTGCACCTTATCACCCTCAAGCCAATGGTCTTGCATAAAGTACCAACAAAGTGTTATGCATTGTGCTTTCCAAACTAGTGAATACCAAAAGAATAGATTGGGATACAACTACATCATGTCTTATGGGCATATATAGTAGCATATAAAACCTCAATTGGAACTACTCCTTTCAATTTAGTTTATGGCCAAAATGCAATTCTACCTATGGAATTCCTTATAAGTATTTTAAGGATAGGGAGACACCTACAATGGAATACACATGAATTATCTGATAGAATTCTAGAATTGGAATAGTTAGGAACTTCTAGAATGCAAGCAATTATGAGTATATATGCAGATAAAAAAGACAAAAGACTTACCATGACATAGACATCAAGGAAAAAGACTCACAAGAAGGAGACCTAATCCTAGCATATACACTTAAGGAATATAATAAGAAATTGGAAAAAAGGGGACATGGACCATATATCATTCATAGGATTAGTCCTAGTGGAGAAATACAATTGGCAAATTTGGATGGGAAAATCATGCCAAATTATGTGAGTGGATGCACAATTAAAAGAGATATGAAACCTTCAACAAGTCAGGAATGGAGAAGAATACAACAATCACACAAAAGAATGCAAGAAAAATAAAAGATAAGACAAGAGGCTCACAAAGAATCCAAAGATAGGATCAAGAAATACAAAGAAGTAGGGGAATTAATGGCGTGTGATACAAAGTCTAAAAGAGAAAATAGACATATACCAGTCAATTCTATGCATTATAAGGAAAATCAAATTAGGGGTTTATAGGACACAGGATCTCAAGTAAACCTAATTAGTTCAGAAATACTTAATCACTTCAATAGAAGGAGAAAGCATGGTACAACATTAATTAGAATGATTGATGGACAAACACTTCCAACATTATCAACCCAAAAAATTGTTCTTAAGGTAGGACAAGAAGAATCCATAGTAGAATGTAAAGAATGACCTGATGATTTAATGCCTAAAAAATTAATATTAGGCCAATCTTGAATGAAAGAGATCAAAGTATCCATTAATTTTGATAAAATGAAGAGTCGTATAAAAGTTAACAATAGAAAAATGAAGATATTGTTTGTAAGTGATGATGTATAGGAATCATAAGGAAGCATGCACAATCTATAGATGGAAACTTTCAAATTTCCATGAGAACAAAACTCAATAGATATGAAGAAAAGCATGAATAAGGAATCAAGACAAGATCCTGTCAAGGTGTCTCATGATTGTAAAGAAAAACCAAGAAGAATGTGGCAAGTACAGATCTTCCATGATGATCATAGGGGGATGAAACAAATATGGAGACCAAAAGAAAGTCCACTAGACCAAAGCACAAGAATGAAGCAGATCTAGAGGCCTAAGCAATCAATAGTCGAAGGGAATCAAGAAAAGTCATCAAATATACATGAGAGTAAAACAATCAAACACGATAAAAAACAAAAGGGCAAAGCAAGTTCCTACTGGAGAAGAAAGAGAACAATGGACATACAAAACACAATTAAAAAACAACATGAAAAGATGAACAATTAGAAGGAACCTCATCATCAGAAAACCACTTAAGTACATTACTTAAGACCTCAAGTTTGCACCATAAAGAGATGCATTATCAATGTATGCATGTGTATGGCTACACTACAAAGCTGTGCATTCATAAGGCACGAAAAAGTTAAACCCATCCACATGGAAAAAATTCTTTTCATCCTAGTAGAAAGATTTGGGAGGGGAAGAGAAACAAGAGGAAATACTTGGACCTCTTATGACCTCTCATTATTACTTTTTGATTCTTCATCAATATAAAAAAAGAAAAAGAAGAAAAGAATTAAAAAATGTGTATATAATTCTATATATGTACATAAATATTTTGTCTTTTCTAAAGCACAAAACAAGACATAGAAGTATGTGTGAGTAGCATTTTTGAGATCTCAATTATTCCCAATTTTTTCTTTTTCCTTAATATTCAATGAGAATAGTCATATCTATGTCTGTCTTTTTGGTATTCTATCTTCAAAATCCTTCCAATTGCACCAGAAGAATCTTGCTACAAATGAGAAGAGCACAAGAGTTCTTGGAAAATGTAGTAATATTAATATGTGTTGTTGGGTGGTGTTAATTCTTTTTTCTTTTGGTGATTGATGCAAAAGTGATTTTTTGAGTTTTTTATTAATGTGTGTGGAGTTTTGGTGTGATTTCTTTTATAGGATGAGTGCTTCCAATAGCTGAATCGGAGGTGGATGTAGTGTCCCTATCTAGAGGATATTGGTTCTTGGATAGTGACTCAACAAATGAAGTTGTGGAACTAGATTCAGATCAAGAAGAAGTTGAGAGTAGGAACAAATAGAAAAGGATTTAAAAGATTGCTTGAAAAAAGTCAGCAAACACATCTTCACTGTGAAGAAGGGGAAGTTCAAGTACACCATGATCTGTCAAGAATTTTATAACTTCCAAAGATCAGCAATGACATACAAAAGATGGAAAGCAATTGAACTACACAAGCTTCTTGAGGAACCCATGTTCTTCATTGATTTTAGAGATGTGAATAGGTTATGTCCTCCTTATAGGAATTGAAAAGAATCATAGAAGCTTATTTTGTTTGCTAAGTTAAAAGCTTGGAAAATGAAACAATAAACATCACAATCAAGGTAGAGCACATCAAAGATACCCCAAAATTCTATCCAATGGGAACCGAAGTGGATGTCAATTTTGTAAAGAAGAATCCAGCCACATATGCTCGATTCACAAAATTTTCTAACTTCAAAGACAACGCAAATGAAGAGTTGGCCAGAAGGACTTTCTTACAACTTTTGTGTTTTCCAAGGCTGCTGTTAGACGATAATAACTCAATCCAACTTTCGGACGAGTATTATCGGGTCCTCGGGTTCTTGGGAGTGGTAGGGGTCTGTTAAACAGAGGCCCTGTACTATTTTCCCAATCCCTTGCACAATCGCAAGTATTTTCTCACTTCTTGACACAGGGGGTGAGTTTGAATACTAACTATTCCTCGGTATGAAGAACGTTCGGCTATGAATATACTTATGGTAGTAACACAGTGATTCTGCCGAAACTTACAACTACGAGAATACACTCTTCTCAAAATACTCCTCAATAAGGCGCTTTCATATGACAACTAAACACACTGAACGAAATGCACAGACAATTCGGATCGAGATTATATTAAACTTATCGTATACTAACTCAGATCATAAATTTCTACCGCAATTAATGACCAACTACGACTTCTTTCCACACATAGATCCTGGTCGAATACTCAGTAATTACAGCTTATTGTATAAAACCTGGTCACTTAACCGAAATGGTACTAAACTCTGTTCTTACACAGTCTCACGCAGGATAATCAGTACACAATCTCACAGTCGAGAAATACAGAATCATATATAACCGATCATCAAATAGACTCACAACATCACAAACTCCCAATGACAATTGATTCAACCAAAGAATAGCAGAATAATTAAATATGAATAGAATGGAACAGTATTCAATGTCCTCAGCAATATCTCGTACACAGTTTTTGAAGTATGTTACTCGTGGTTTCCGAATACTTCAATTTCGATGTGATCAACCCTATTCACTACAGTGCGCAATAGAACATAGACATATCTATCCTTCTGTCTCTCTCAAATACATCCCTGCTAACTATCACTCCAAGAGTCTGTTTAACACCGTAAACTCTGCTCCACCAGTCGAACGAAACGATGACGCGACGACAGAACTCTTTTCTCTTCCTGTCTTCTGCTTTTTATTGCTCTCGCATTCTTCATTTACCGACTCTTGCGAAATTTCCTACCTCTCCGTCATTTCAGCCACAAGTCTTGTTTATCCTTCTTCTGCGGTTGCGGTTGTCTCGCTCCATCAGCCTTGTAACACTGGCACGCACGGTGGACTCGAACCCGCAAGTGCAATACTGTAGATGATATGCTTTTGCCTGGGACTATCCTCCTGTTTTTCTTCTTCACATGCATCAGAAAGACTCTGGCTAATCGTTTATAATGTCCATATCCTACTGGTGATTCAGCAAATATCTTTTAATCCCGAATGTGTCACCGTACGTAATAGGTCGTCTTTTTCTCCAGAACTTCCTCAAACTCGTATAGCTGGTCTAGTTGCCTCTTCATAAAGTTTTGCTTTCTTATATGCTGTTGCTTCAAAAATTCATGCTTTACATACTCATATTCTTCAGCTGCAGCTCTTCCTTTAAATAGCTTTTTGAACATCTAAGCCCTTTATAATAAGAATCTATTCTTGATTTCGTTGTTACCTTCTCGATCTTGTGCTTTAAGCGCTTCGTGTATGGAATCAAAGTACCCTCTGTGCTGTTGAATCCATGTCTTCTGCAGAAGTCATGTGACCATACAGTATCCTATCACCACCTGGCTGAAATATCCGTTTACAGTGTCTGTCGGTCCATGCCAGGATTTGAATCCCGAATCCTTTCTGATTGTACTTGTTCTAGTGGTGGAACAAGTATAGCTAGCCATCTCCTGCGAAAAAGTGTCCAGCGATTTTGAATATGGCTATCCAACTGTTCTTTTAATAACTCTATGTCCATATTTGTCATCATTGTGGCATTTAATTCTACACCCTCATCTTTTAATATCTGCTTTTCGAACTCCTGCAATACTTGTATTCTTGACTGCAAAAGTTGATTTTCGGCTTGCAGGTGAGCATTCAGGGTAGAAAAACTGGACATCTCAGCTTGAATTTGTGTTTGGATAGTTTGCTGCCACTGATTAAGGTCTTGGACATACTTTTTTACGGTGATCAATTCGGCCGTAATATGCTGGTTGTCTTGTTGTAACACCTGAATTAACGCATCTTTGTCGTCCAATTCTTTTTGCATCTGTGCCACTACTGAGGTGGACTTAGTCATTGTTGCTAATAGCAACTCGTTTTGGTGCTGCATCGCTTGTTCTTGTTGCCGTAAATATTGGGAAACCTCTTGGAGTTGGTTCTTCATTTCTGTAACAAAATCAGGTTGGGGGTCATTCGGTGTTTGTTTTGGACTGGCAGTAGGCACGTTGTCTGTCTTTTGTCTTCTAAGGGACAGCCGAAATGGTGTCCCTACTGTTTGGTTCTGTGGGCTGTTACCTGTGTATAATAAAGATGTAGCCGAGATGGAGGGTTGGGTTTCTTCTTGAGGCGCTGTGTGGTGTTCGTGGTAAAGAGAGGGGGACCAGTGTAACTGTTTCTCCTTTACAGACTTGGCAAAACCAAATATAGCAGCTAAATACACTGGTAAACGAGTGTATTTTTGGGACCTGCGTCTATCCCCAACAAAAAACTGTTTGTGTAAATGATTGTACAACCAGTGAGCCCAACTTATTTTTCCTCCTTTCTCTGCTTGTACTAGAGGCGAAAAATTTTCTCTAGACATAAGATCAAATCTGACTATAAAGCAGAGCCTTTCTAAGTACCATCTAAATTGTCCACGGCGAGTATATGTGGCATTCTTGATCATGAAATAGTGTCTACGACCTTCGCCCTCACCAAATTCTTTTTTCAGGTCGTTATAAGAACATTTGGGAAAATTTGCTTCTTCATATAACGGTAATTGAAATACTGACGAAACTAGTTGTGGGGAAAATTGTACCTGATTTTCAAGAGAACCTTTTGTTTGTCGCATAATATGTAACTGATCCTCTGCATCGTTGTTGCGTGTCCACTGTTCCCAGGGTAACTTAGCAAACTGTAGGAGTCCGAGCCTTCGTAACCAGTTCTCATTTTCCTTTGAATAAATATCAAACTCTATTTTGAATTCTGTGGAAAATAATATGTGGTTATGCAGTCCTGGTGATGTTGTCGAAGTTCTTGAGTCATCTTCATCACCCTGTGATGTAGTATCAGTTGTTGTCACAACACGGTTCTGTGTAAGTGTGCGTTTTCTGAGTTGCCATCTCAGTATATCCGATTCAGACATGATTGTAAGACTTGCCGAAAGTAATGTGCTAGAAGTTTTGGTTAATGAGCACAAGAGCTTGCAGAACACTATACAGAAAAATACTTTGCCGGGCATACGCATTTTATAAGTACTAGAACTAGAGCTGCCATTTGTTAGAATGATGATACTTCGGACATGACACTTCATGCTGCTTACCAAAATTCTAGAATCAAAATCATCATTCTGGAAATCGATGCTGAACTTGGAACGTCTTTTACATGTGCGAAAAGATATTATGGACAAAAAATCATGGCTTTTATTAAAATATACCAGTACAACACCGGATTTGTAGGCCCGAAATCTAAAGTTCTGCTTCGAGACCTTCTAAATACATATTTCTAGCTGACCGAAAGATACGGGCAATCTTTTTCTTAAGTGTTTCTAATACACTTTTCAGGGTGTCGGGTTCTAATCATTGTGCATCTGTCCGCACCGAACTGATCGCAATAGCTCCCGAAAGTATATTTTCAGCCTCTGTTTGTAAAAATGCTTCCTGTAAATAAAATTCATTGGCCAATGCTGCATCTCTGGCCGTCTTCATATCTGTTACTTGTTGCTACATTCGATGGATGTTATCATTTTTGTTACGTAATTGATTCTCGAGTCTTTCTAACTGTTGGTTCAGGAATTGGATGGTTTTGTAAAATGCATCTCTTTCTCTTCTCGTATCTGCTAATCTTTTCTGTTTCTGAGGCTCTTCAATGAGATACTTATGCAGTATGTTGTTGACTGTTGATAAACTGTTTTTTGTTGTATCTAACTCAAATTCTGTTTGAGTTAACCTCCTTCTAGTTTCTTCCAGTAAGTTGCCTAATGCTATTCTGCCATCTTCTGCATCTTTGAAATTCTGTGTTAACCTATTAATTTCTGCAGTGGCTTCTGTCAACATTTCTTTATGATTGTTTATTGTTTCCAGAGCTTCATCCCGCTGTTTTGTTATATCTGCCTGATCATTGAGTCGTTCTTGCAGCTGTCTCACCTGCTCTTGTAGGGCTTGATTTTCTGCTTTTACTGTGTATACTTCTTCTTGAAGCGGAGTGATATCGGCTTCCAGTATTTCTATTTTATGCTGCAACTCCTTGTAAATGTTGTCTGTATCAGTTTTCATCTGAGCGGGTAATTGCTGGGCGAGGTTAATGAGAAACTGTCCAATTGATGCTAATTCGGAAAATACCTGAACAGATTGTGTTTGTGGAAGTTGTCGCGGTTGAGCAGACGTATTGGTGCGTAATTGAGAAGAATTCGGTGGTGAGTAATTAGGGGAAGATGATGATGTATGGTCGGGGTGATCATGGATGGGATGTGCTGCCTGTTGCGGTGGAAGAATAGAACGAGCTGTGTTAGAGCTAATTTCCTTTGTTGCATTTTGTTGATCATCTGTTGTTTCTGCTGCCTTCAGGAGCTTATCCAGTGCATCATTAGTAGGTTGACATTCATGGATTTGTTGATTCTCCTGCTGCTGCTGTTGACCGACTTTATCAGTTGACATTGCTTCCGTGTCCGTTTGCTTCTGCGTTTGTAGATGCTCTGATGCTAATGAATATGTGGACGATTCCTGGTGCATTGATGTATTTGTATCATGGAATTTCTCTTCCTCTTGATCGTCTGGCTTGGTCTCCTGATTTTTTTCGGCGGATCCTTGAACTTCACTTTCCGAGGAGCTGATCCGAATTCGCTTGGTACGAAAAAGCTGATTAATTTCTTCGTCTTCTTCTTCACTGTCTTCGATTGGTTGTGCGGACTCTTCGTATCGAAGTGCGGGGCCTGCGGGTGGGGGTTGTGCGGCGAGGATGGTTGGGAAGAGGAAGGAGATGATGTGTGGAAGGAGAGAGCGGGGGGTAGAGCCCTTTTGGAGCTGTTTTACGATAGCTACACATTCTTTATGGATTCTATGGAAGAAATAGGAGGCAAAATTTATCGGTTCGCGGGCAACTAAATCTAAGGCGGAGTAAAAGGGGCGAGAGATGCCATAAGTTCGTTTCTGCAGGTTAAGGATGGCTACAAGAAACTGGAGGGCGGATCGCTCGGGTTCGGGGCGGCATAGAATGGCGTATTCGTTTGATGAGGAACGGGGAAAGAGTTCGGTCATACGGGCTACAGTGATGGTAGGGCCATTTTCACGACCTTGCGGGGTGAGGCGGTAGGCGTCGGTGAAGGCTTGGAAGGTGATGACGGTTCTGTGTGGGAGGGAAAGGAAGGCCCACTGTCGTTCGGTGGCGGAGCTTTGGGCAATGGCTTGAATGATCTGTGCGGAGAAGGGGTGAGCTTCAACTGAGTGCCATGGCAGCTCGGCGAAACTACCCAATCCTCGTACATGCAGGTAATTTCCTACTTCATCAGGGATACCATCAGCAAAAGCTGTATAGTTCGCTAGGGATTCCAGTACACAGAGATGCAAGACGCAGAACACAAGTATTCAGAAACTATGGCTGTGGTCGCAAAAGACTAAATTACCTATCCGGTGAGTTTAAGTTATATAAGAAATTTGTACAAAGAATATTTTAAACGGTACTAATTACACAAAACGGACAGTAATGTCTATATCTGACGTGCGTGCATGCAAAGAAAGAAAAAGGAGCGGGCGGCTGGACATAAATAGATATTAAAGTACGGCGATTACACTTACTTTATTGATTACACCGAATTAAAAAAAAAGGAATTAAAAAACAAAAGAAAAGTAAAAAATTTGTGGTACGCTGTGTACCCTTGTTATAGCCGAGGTGGTGCTACTTGATACGGCCGTAGCTTTGAACCGTTTATCGCTTTTGGAAGTGGTTGTCCGGTCAATGTAGTCAATCGAAAAGTAGCCGGACCAATTTGTTCTGCAATCTTGAATGGACCGAACCAACGTAACTTGAATTTTCCTGCTGATCTATTGGACTTCGCATTGTAAAAAAGAACAAGCTGTCCTACCGAAAATACTGGAGTCTTTAAATTTCGGTCATGTGTCCTGGCCTGTCTTAATTGAATTTCTTTCATAGTTAAGAAACTGAGCCATCTGTGTTCATCTAATTCTCTAAGTATTTCCAACCGAAATACCAATGATTCTTCGGGTAAAAGTTTCTGAGACGTTGCTACTCTTAAACTTGGTATTACAATTTCCATCGGAGCTATTGCTTCTATTCCATAGGCTAACTTAAATGGTGTCAAGCCGGTGGTTACCTTATATGTAGTGCGATAGGCCCATAAGACTGTAGGTAGCAACTGATCCCATCTTTCCGGTGTTTCTCTGGTCAATTTCTGAAGCATATTTAGCAGAGATTTGTTGGTACTTTCTGCCAATCCATTTGCACGAGGATAATATGGTGAGCTAAATTTATGACTGATCTGGAATGACTGCGTTAATACTTTCATCAGCTTGTTCATAAAATGAGTACCCTGATCTGAAACGAGCTCTAGTGGCAATCCGAATCTTGGAAAGACATCTGTTAATAGACAATTCGCTACTTCAACTGCTGTAGCTGAGCGTAAAGGCCATGCTTCTGCCCACCTGGTTGCGTAATCTGTGCAAGTCAATATATACCTGTTATTGCTGAATACTGCGGGAGGTGTGATTGGACCAATGAAATCAAGACCCCATTTCTGAAATGGTTCTAAAGGAAGTATTGGATGAAGTGGAAAGTAATGGCGTTGTAGTGGTTGTCCAGATCTTTGACAGTTATCACAAGTTTTGATAAATTCCAATATATCTCTATACATAGTTGGCCACCAAAGTCCACTTTGTAGAATTTTTCGGTGAGTAAGATCTGCTGCAAAATGTCCACCGGAAGGAATTGAGTGAGCCAAAGTGATAACTGCATTAACTTCATGTGGTGGAATACAGCGAAGTAGGATTCCGGTATGATCTGTATAATACAATTCTCCAGCAACTAACCGGAATCGTCGACTAAAACCTGCAATTTTTCGGCGTGTAGCTGTGGGGACTTCAGAAGGTAGATATCCACTTGAAAGGAAGGTCAATAACTGATCATAATACGTAGTTGGCACTGGTTGGTTTGACAATTCTTCAGTAGTTGGTTCTAAAGTATAAATGGCTGGCGTTGTATCATTTATACCAACCGGAGGTTCACCTGAATCTAAGCGTGACAAAAAGTCTGCTAAGGCATGTGAACTACCTGGCCGATGAATGACATCATAGTCGAATTCTTGCAATAGTAGAACCCATCGTGCTAAGCGACCACCGATATGTTGCTGTCGAACCAGGTAAACCAGTGCAGCGTGATCGACATGAAATGTAAATTTTCGGCCCAATAAATAATGTCTGAATTTTTTTACCGAATATACTAATCCTAAGCATTCCCTCTCAGTTACCGAGTAATTCTTCTCTGCAGGTGCTAATCTTCTGCTAGCATAGTATACTGGTCTAAACCATTTATCTGTTTGTTGCATCAGTACACTTCCTACTGCTATATCAGATGCGTCAACAAATACGTGAAATGGGTTATCCCAATCTGGTGGCTGTAAAATGGGAACCTGTGTTAATAACTGTTTCAGTCGATCAAATGCTACCTGACATTCCTGAGTCCATTCAAATTGCCTTGCAGTTTTGGAAATTAATTTGTTCAGTGGTATTGCCACATGAGCAAGCCACCGTAAATGCCTTCCATGCCATCTCACTTGTCCCATAAATCGCATTACTTCCTTAGGTGTATTAGGCACCGGAGCTTCTAATACTGCTGAAATTTTATCGGGATCAACTTGAATACCCTGTGCTGATATGATATGACCAAGTAATTTACCACATGAAACCGCAAACACAGATTTGTTTGGGTTTAAACACAATCTATATTCCCTACATCTCTGAAAGCAACATCGTAAATGTACTAGGTGTGCGATCATTTTACCGAAAATTGAAAAATCGTCAAGATATACTTGCATGAATGAGGTAAGATAAGGAGAAAATATTTCCTGCATACATCTTTGAAATGTGCTTGGTGCATTTCTCAATCCAAACCACATTACGGTACAAGCAAAAACACCCCAATTTGTAATAAATGCAGTTTTCGGTATATCTTCCTCAGCCATTCTTACTTGGTTATATCCACTGTATCCATCTAGAAATGAATACATCTCATGACCTGCTACTTTATCAAGCATCGTATCCAAAAAAGGAATCGGAAAAGGATCCGGTATTGTTGCAGCATTTAATTTCCGATAATCTACGCAAATTCTCAATTGCTTGTTTTTCTTCAGTACAATTACAATCGGTGAAATCCATTCCGCATGTTCTATTGGTACTATGAATCCAACTTTTAATAACCTATCAAGTTCAGCCTTTACCTGAGATGCATAATGTGGGTTCATCCGGTAACTGGTTTGCCTTATCGGTTTCGCTTCTGGTTTTAGCATTACTCTGTGTTGATAGATACGAGGATCCAGACCCTTCATGTCTTTGTAATCCCATGCAAAGACGTCAGTAAATTCTTGGAGTAGCTTGATTAAATCTGCTTGAAAAGCTTCAGGTAAGTTTTGCTTTATCCTTACAGGACGAGGGTGGTCTTCATCTCCAAGATTATAAGTAATTAACTGATCTTCTGGAACATAAAATTGTTGATGTTTCTCTGTATCAGCGGAAGGTTCGAGAAGCTGCTGTAATTCATTACTTTGAATCGAAATGGTATTTTCCTCCTTAATTCTTTCGACAATGGGTATTACTGTACATACTGAAGCATTCCAAGTGTCTACCACAGACTGTAAATCAATAGTTCCTACTGTCATCAAATCAACATTATTCTTCAGAAATTCTTCTTCTTCGTCATCCGACAATCCATCTAACATATGAACTCGTTCGGCGAAATATGGTCGAGCATGTAACTCACAGGGTTGTATAGCATCTAATTTTACAACACATTTGCGGTTTTTATCTTTGAATGTAAGTTCCTGAGCTGACCAGTCTTGAATTACCTTGGCTTGTTTTAACCAAGGACGACCGAAAAGTAGATTGTAGTCTAGGGTGGATTCCGGCAATTCAAGAACAACAAAAGTCATCTTGAATGTTGTGTCTTGGACAGTTATAGGTATATCTCGGACCATTCCTACTGGATGAACTCTAGATTGATCAGCCATCCTAACAAAGAATTGAACTGGTTCTATCTTAGTCCATCCTAACTTCTTACAAAGTGACGCAGTGGCAATATTCACGCCGGACCCTCCATCAATTAAAACTTGTGGAATTTGATGTTTATGAAACCATACCGTAATCAGAGGAACTGAGTGATCTACCGTAGAGTCTGGTTTCGGTTGCACGGTTGCGGTAGCCGGAATGCAAGCAGATTTTGTAGTAGACTGTTGTTGAAATTGTTGGCGTATTCCTGGTACTAATGCCAGTAATTGCCCGAAAGGCAGTGTGATGGATGCTTTTGACAATATATCCCAAGTTGGTTGCACTTGATTTGCATCTTCCTTAATTGTTGAAGACGAAGCTTGGTCTGAAGATGGTAATTCTACTGCAGATGATGTACCTGCTTTGGTATTGTCAGCAAGAACTTGTGTGGTATCCGGGGACTGGATCACTGGAGTAGGTTCTGGAAAAACAGGTGGTTCTACGGTAGTCCACTGGCTAGCCTTATGATACATTCTGTGTTGTTCACGTATCCCTGGCTCAAATAATTCTGCTGCTGGTTGCAATTGTTTACCGGAACGCGTTTGAACTGCTGCTGCCTGTGTCTCTACAGGTGTGATTGTTACCACATTGGCCATTGGGTTTTGACGTTCTTTTTTCCTTTGATCATATTCCGCTGCATCTCTACAGAATCTTCTAATATGGCCCAATTGTCCACAGAAATGACATCGAGGTGGTGGTAAATTTTGATTTTCCGGTGGTGGTCCATTCTGCCAGCGTGGTGTGTTATAGTTGTTGTTCCTCTGTCCTCGATAATGTCGATACCCTTGTTGTTGATTGTGTCTCAAATGTGGGGGTACATATTGATTGGATGACTGCCCTTGCTCTTGAATAATTGCATTAACTGTTGCTGCTCCTTGTCTTCTAGCATTGTATGCACAATTCTCAGTGGTATGTCCTACAATGTTACAGATGGCACAATAAGTCTGATTTAACGCACACTGGGCACTTGTATGTCCTGAATTCTTGCAAGTGGTACAATATACTTGCCTAGTTATATCTTCAGCCACATGTTTGTTTGTTTTAATCCATTCCAAATCCTCTGAAAATCCACCGACTTTGTTTTCTAGCTGAAGGGTCATTGCTATCACTGCATCGAGGGTCATGGCTCCTACACATCTTATAATCATGATTTGCCTAAGTTAAGGAAGCAAACCATTGATAAACCATTGTGTAATAACATCGTCTGGTAAGTTAGCATGGGCCTGGGGTAGCTGCCTTAAATGCGTCCTGAACAGGGTAGCATACTCTTGTACAATTTGATTTGGTTTCTGTCTATTGTTCTGTAAATACTCAAAGATCTCTGCAGGATTCTTTTTCAACCTGAATCGCTGCAGAAAAGCGTCTCGTACTGCTTCATAAGTACCGAAATGATTAATATCATATTCAGTAAGCCACCTTGCTGCTTCATTCACAAGTGTAGATTGAAAAACAATTGCTTTGTACGCAGGATCCGGTGGATGGTTGAGGACAGCATAACTGATTTTGAAGGTGCGTACGTGAGCATCTGGGTCATCTCCTGGAAACCCACTAAACTTTGTGTATGTTACTCCCGTTGAAGCCAATCTGGGTTGACCTACTTGTCGTTGTAGTTGTTCATTCATCGTAAATGTATTATACACTCCTTCTGTAATTCTGGTTGGAGTTTCTGAATTACCGGAATTTGTTTCGCCTAATGGCACACTTTCCGGTGCAATTAGCTTACTTACTATATTGCGAATTTCTGTTTCGAATAGTCTTCCTTCCTCCTTGATATCCAAAGTAGGAGGACTTGCTCTCAAACTTTGTAGTTGAGCTGAAGATTCAGCCGAAAGTGCTGAATCGTCACCGAAAAACTGTGTTTTTCTTACCGAAATTCCACCGGAAGGATTCAAAATCGTGACTGGATACAACGTAGATTCGCCTGTATTAATTTCCTTCCCTAAAGTGTTTCTAATCGTATCTGACTCTATTCCAAAGACTTTTATGCTAGATTCCAACTGCGTCTTAATCGGTTCCAAAATTGCTGTATTTTCGACAGTCTGTACCGTAGTAACACCAGGCAATTCTAGAGATGTACTACGTTCTACCGTAATTTCACCGGAATCAGTGTTATCGTTTGTCACTTTTTTGACAACTGGGTCAGGTCTAATTGTATTAGTTCCTCCCAAAGTTGTTCTTAATACCCCTAACTGATGATTCTTGGGATACTTTTCTCCTGATCGAGTAATCGGCATGTAGCATTTCCGTACTGATCATATAGTATTACGAACACACAGTATCGCAACAATCTGATTCTGTTGCTACTGTCCTTCCAACAAAATTTTAATTTGAACAAAATACCAGGCAATCTCCATGCCACTTTCCCCAGCAGGATCGCCAAATGTTAGACGATAATAACTCAATCCAACTTTCGGACGAGTATTATCGGGTCCTCGGGTTCTTGGGAGTGGTAGGGGTCTGTTAAACAGAGGCCCTGTACTATTTTCCCAATCCCTTGCACAATCGCAAGTATTTTCTCACTTCTTGACACAGGGGGTGAGTTTGAATACTAACTATTCCTCGGTATGAAGAACGTTCGGCTATGAATATACTTATGGTAGTAACACAGTGATTCTGCCGAAACTTACAACTACGAGAATACACTCTTCTCAAAATACTCCTCAATAAGGCGCTTTCATATGACAACTAAACACACTGAACGAAATGCACAGACAATTCGGATCGAGATTATATTAAACTTGTCGTATACTAACTCAGATCATAAATTTCTACCGCAATTAATGACCAACTACGACTTCTTTCCACACATAGATCCTGGTCGAATACTCAGTAATTACAGCTTATTGTATAAAACATGGTCACTTAACCGAAATGGTACTAAACTCTGTTCTTACACAGTCTCACGCAGGATAATCAGTACACAATCTCACAGTCGAGAAATACAGAATCATATATAACCGATCATCAAATAGACTCACAACATCACAAACTCCCAATGACAATTGATTCAACCAAAGAATAGCAGAATAATTAAATATGAATAGAATGGAACAGTATTCAATGTCCTCAGCAATATCTCGTACACAGTTTTTGAAGTATGTTACTCGTGGTTTCCGAATACTTCAATTTCGATGTGATCAACCCTATTCACTACAGTGCGCAATAGAACATAGACATATCTATCCTTCTGTCTCTCTCAAATACATCCCTGCTAACTATCACTCCAAGAGTCTGTTTAACACCGTAAACTCTGCTCCACCAGTCGAACGAAACGATGACGCGACGACAGAAATCTTTTCTCTTCCTGTCTTCTGCTTTTTATTGCTCTCGCATTCTTCATTTACCGACTCTTGCGAAATTTCCTACCTCTCCGTCATTTCAGCCACAAGTCTTGTTTATCCTTCTTCTGCGGTTGCGGTTGTCTCGCTCCATCAGCCTTGTAACACTGCCCAGGTACACAATGCCACATAAGTCATTCAGTTTGGTGATGATGAACAATAAAGATAAAACAAAACCCTTTGGAGTGGTGGAGATGGCACCATACATCCATGAGCAATTAAAGGAAGTAGCTAAGCATTGGGAATCCAAGAAATTCATGAATGGAGCTCAACTGCTAACAAAGATAAGCTACCATGTCTTGGGTATTGAAGACAAAATAGTGTTAGTCCCTGAAGCTCAGGTATTTAAAGAAAAGAAATTGTAATGGAAGTACCACAACCAATAAAGAAAAAAAATTAGATCCAAGGAAGATAGAATCAGAAGAAAGGGAGGCTACTGAGGAGAAAATAAAAGCGAAACAAAAGAAAGTACAAGCTAATACAAAGCCACACCGTCATTAGACTAGCACTGAAAAACTCTATTCCTATCTTATGCAAGGTGATGATAAGAGAGCTTCTTATGAAGCCCAGTATTAGAAGATGCTGGAAGATTTTTTTGACAAGGCTATAGATTGGAATCAATAAGAAATGGATCATTATGAATAACTCCATGAGTAGACGATGAGTGAAAAAATAGAAGTTGTGTTTTCCAAAAAGGAAGTTGCACTCCTAGGTTATTTTAAAGAACTACAAGGCCCACATGAAACAAGAACTACAATTGTGCCAAGAAAACCAAGAAAACCAAGAAAACCAAGAAAAAAGACCAAGGAAAAGCAACAACTCAAGGGGGCAAAGAAGAAATCAGTCATGGAAAAGGAAAATGAGGAAGAAGATCAGGCTCGAGGATCAACATTAATCCACAAAATTGAAGTCGAAAAAGAAGAGAAAAAGATAATAGAAACAATGTTAGTATCACCTAAAGAGAAATGAGATTCTGATACAGATATTGATATTCAAGGATTATTGTTAAGAAGATTGAATTTATGAGTTCCAAGCACTCCCATCAAACTAGTATATACTCAAATACAAAGTGTGGAAGAACCAGATAAGAAAGTAGAAACAAATAAGAAAAGTGCTTCCAAAGAAACCATTTTGGAAGAAAAAGAATATGGAGCATTCCTCATCCATGAATACCAAGAAGAGAAAAGAAAAACTTCCAAAGAAAAATCCAGTCATAATGCGAAAAAGGTTGATGAAGCTACAACAATCACAGAAGAAAAAGTAATTGAACAAGGTTGTGTGGTGATGAGCCATATCACAATGGAAAGATCAGATCAAAAGAATCAGAGTTTAGTGCTAGGATGGATGAATTAGAAGAGAAGCAAGTAGAAAAGGAGGAGTCAACACATGATGCAGTAGCAAAAATTCAAAAGGTGTTAAATGATATTCAAAATGAAGATTCACACATAGATGTAGAAATGAAAGATGTACTCAGTATAGAGCAAGAAGATTTAGAGGAAACACATGAGGAGGAGAAGCATCATGAAGAAATCACTAGCCTACAAGCAGAAGATGATAATGAAGAAGGAGATAAAAAGTCAGAGTAAAGGGAATTAAATGAAGATGATTAGAAAGACGAACAAATAGAAGTAAAGCAATAGGAATTTACCACAAGCATATAAAGAATTCCTAAGGATATTTGGGGAGTAAGCCAAATTATCATGAGAAACATTGAGGATTTTATACCTTCAAGCAAAAATATTATAGTGTCTGGCATTGCAGCACAATCAGAATTCATTAAAGGAAGTAAAGTCATAGAAGAACATAAAAAAGAGAAGAGCAAATTAGAAGAGGAACTGAAAGAGCAACAAAAAAGAAGTGAAAAATATTTGGAAAGAGCAATCACACTAGAGACTAAAGTAGTACAAAACAAAAATAGAGTGCAGTTCTTGGAAGAAAAGTGCACAAAGTAGATTGAGACCATCACAAAAATGGGAGAAGACAGTAGGAAGCTAGAATAAAAGAATAACGTCCTATAAACTTCATATCAGGTGCTCTCCAAACCCAATGAGGAAATCAACAAGATACTAATGGAAGAAAGGCATATAAAGGGAGAAGCACAAAGTTTAGGAGCTCAAAATGAAGAATTAGAGAAGTTAAAACAAGAAGTAGCTCAAATCAAGGAGGAATTGAAGGATTCCAAAGATTTGGAGAAACAAGCCAATGTGCATGCGACCAATGCCATGAGAGGATACAATAGCCTCAATCAGAAAGTGGAAAAAGAAAGAGCTATATGGTAACAACAGAGATCAAACTTTCTATCCAATAGCAAGAAGAAGAGACTGGTCCACTTTTTGGAAGAGAAGAAATGAAGGCCAAATCCTAGTAAAGCAACTGAATTTACCAAAAATTGCGAGACCTAAAAGAGGAGCTTGGACAACTAGAAGCCACATGCTCACAACTACCAAATTAATAGAAAACATAAAGGATGTCAATGACTCTACTTTTATATTACTAGTTAGGGGTTTGAAACTAATCATCACTTGTGTAGAAACTTTTACTGACATGGATGTAAGAACCCTCATTTATGTAGGTTTCAACTCACCTTGAGATGTACTTCTTTTTTATCTAAGTGAGACCTCGAATAGAATATGCTTGATGGCCTATTATAGTAGAGTTGTATTTATGGGAAGTCACTATGTATAGATCTTTGAAGATGCATTTGATTATGGTTTTTTTGAAAGAGAATAAGAAGTTTTTTGAAAACTTTCACTAGTTATGACATCTAGGTTGACAAAATATGAAGCAACATATACAGAATACATGAAGAAGGATGTTATAGACAAACCTACAATAGCTGTGCAATGGAGGAAGTCACTTTTTGAAATGGTCAATGATCTTAACATCACAGAGAGAAAGATTCATGATTTAGTGGCCCAAGTTTATCAGAGAAAGAAGAGACAATAGTGCTATCAATAACAAGATTTTGTCAAGGATGACAAAAGGCAAGGAGAGGAAGGATGTTGGAAGAACATCTTTTTGACCTAGAATTATTTTGTGAAATTGTAATTTTGTACTATAGAAAGTCCCAATAGTTGTAAAAATGAGGAATATTCTTCCTCATAAGTAGAAGTAACTTATGTAATTTTTCGAGAATTTTTAGAGCTCTCGAGTGAGTAGAATATTAGATTAGAAGCCTAGAGGACCTATTTTCAAGTGTGAAAGAGGGCACTTGGAAAATTATTTAAGTTAACTTATGACTCATTTGTAGGGGATGATCATTTAGTATTTGAGTGATTAATGAGAATTTGAGAGCTCTTATCCATCTTCTCTAAAATTCTTCCTTTAGTTTTCATGGTGATTTTTTGATCAATTACTGAATGTTTATCATGGATATGTCTTGTTGCTTAGTTTTTCTTTGAGTATTTCATGCTAGTCTAAGTCAATTTCATTATGATGAGTCTCTACAATCTTGCAAAGTGCTACGCAAGTTGACTGCATGATTCTGTGAGAATCACGATTGTGTCATCTTTGTGATACAGGTACTTAAATTAAATTTTGTGTTACAATTGTCTTCTTTGTCAAAAATGGCACACTTTAGGCACAAGAATAATTAAAAAAGCTTTCTTCTATCTCCATTTACAAAAAACCTAGAATTTTTCATAAAAGTTGTGAAATCTCTGTTGAAACTGATCTTCTTGACTAATCTTGGATTCCATCAATGAAGAAGGGTCTATGGTCTTAGAATACTTCCCGGATTGAAAATTTAAAATGTTTAAGGTTGTTTTTTCCTTTATAGTATAATGGTTGGAGAGGACAACTCCAAAGTAGTGTCAACCCCTTATTCACAACATCACTTTGAAAGGGGATTTTTAAGTATATTTTGGTAGTGTTGGGTATGAACACACTTAGGATTGTCAAGGTACTCGAGATATTTGAATAGATAGAGATAGAAATCCATAATCAACAATAATTGCATCTTGATAGAGCATGTAAATAAGGGAAGCTACCTTTCTCCCAAAATTGATACAACAATTGGTCTTATGAATGAAAATCTAATCCACTATTGAAGGATTAAGGAAAATAAAATGAAGCATGTCCATGTGCAATTGATAATTGCAAGCATAATCAAATCCTCATATATTGTAAGAACATTGTTGTAAATAGATCTACCACAAACAAAACCAAATTAAGCTTGGTGAATATACACTAACATTTGCTATGACATGAAAAAATCCATTGCTTTAGTGATTATTTATATAGAATACCTTCTAAGTGATGGAGATTTAATGAAAAACATCACTAGGTTCATCCATCTTAGGCACAGAAATTGCAATTCTCTCTTTGATACTTGGGGCATGAAAAATTTATACCGATTTTCATTGGTTGGTGTAGTTATTATTTACTTACAAACTTACAAATGTGGGAATATGAACTCCTTATAGACCACCTAGTTCAATGACTTTATTATTTTTGAATGATGCAATGTATGCAAAATATACTGATCATCAAAATTTTTTGTGATGTTATAGCAAGTGAGTAGGAGTAACAAAGACATGTATGTAATCCATGAAATCCTTGTGACTATCAAATTTAGGTGCTGAGGATCAAATTTTGTACTACTTATGAGATTTTTTGTGACAAAATGCTAGCATCAATAATCCGTATAATATGAAATCTAAGAGAAAGTTGAGCTATTTTAGGTTGCTTTATAATTATTTTGGAGAATTTCTTTGAGAAGTATTGCAATGAAGTCTAGCAATTGTTGCTTCTTTTGAGCTTCATAAAGATGAGGGAAAAATTCATTATTCTCATCAAGACATAGTCCTTTTTAATAAA
The DNA here is from genome assembly GCA_020310875.1 of Ceratopteris richardii. Lineage (NCBI taxonomy): Eukaryota > Viridiplantae > Streptophyta > Polypodiopsida > Polypodiales > Pteridaceae > Ceratopteris > Ceratopteris richardii. Next base: position 208,674,808 of record CM035407.1, on the reverse strand, counting down.
AAATATGTAAGAAGGAAGTAATCCTATATGTTACATGAGCAATGTTTTGTCTATGTTATTGAACAAAAAAATTTATTGCAATCTCTTACACTGATAAGCTACATATGAAATTTCAAATGTCTCTAGTGCATGGAAAGAGTGTAATCAATAACCTAAATTTCATGAATCAATTATTTTATTGTTCAAATAACCGCATTCATATATTTATAGAAATTATTAGAACATATGAAAGCATTTTTCCTCTAAAAATCAAAGGAGGAATATGATTTGATCCCAACAAGAATGATGTAAGATACATATTCTGGTAGAAAGTATGTAAAAGAAGGCAATGATAATAAAACTAAGGCTTTCTCGATCCTTATGATGGTAATTCAAACAAAAATGGTCAATTATTTTATGAAAAAAAATAGAAATTCAGCACCCTATATAAAACATCCATATGGAATGAATTTTGTCTTACCCATGGAATTTCTAATACCTACTTTGAAACTAGGAAATCATTTAATATGGGATGGGCATGAATTATCTCAAAGAGTTGATGAGTTAGAACAATTGGGAGCATCAAGATTAAAAGAAATAATGAGCATCTATGCAGGAAAAAAGCGACAAAAAGCTTACTATGACATGCACATCAAGAAAAGATATTTGAAAGTGGGAGATTTATTTTTGGCATACACTATCAAAGAACATAGCAATAAATTAGAGAAAAGAGGCTCTCGACCTTACATACTCCATAAGATCAATTCTAGTGGTGTTGTGCAACTTGCAACCCTAGATGGGGAGATAATGTGTAATTATATAAGTGGTTGTAGAGTGAAGAGATATATGGAACTATTACTTCTGGATATGTGGGTAATAATACAAACATCAAATAAAAGAAAAGAAGAAGAATTAAGAATGAGACAGGAAGCACATGAAGAAGCAAAAAAGAGACTACAAAAGGAAAAAGAATTGAGAAGAATCAAGCAAGCAATGACATGTAGATTTGAGTATGGAATTATAAATGAGTATTTGCTGGCCATAAAAATGACAATTCATGTGCAAAAACTCACTGAATTGTCATAGAAAATTGATTTGAAAATTTTCTGACAAAGATCAAAGATTTGAAAGAGCAGTTGATTTTTGTAGATGAAGTCTTGCCAAATAGTTCATTTGTGTAGGCCGTTCTTAATGGTCTTCCAGATTCATATCAAAGTTTTGCCTCTACTCTTCGGTTGATGATAAAAGGCAATCCAAATGCCTTAATATTTGAGGAGTTAAGTCTCTATTTTTTTGCAAGAAGATCATTCCAAGCATAACATGTCCATTACGCATGTTGCAAATCAAGCTATCTTAGCTAGTCAGAAGGGCAAAGGTAAATGGAGCTCATCTACTATAAGCAAAAATCTACTAATTCTACATAGTAAAAAAGGGAAGATAGACGAGAAGAAAACAAAAAAGTAGAAACAATTTTGCAAATAATGTAAAGGAAATGATCATGTCATAGAGATTTGTCCAAAGCTACCTACAAAAGAGGCAAAGAAGAAAGAGGCCTGAATGTTTGTTGCAAAGGCCTATACACCTAAAACAGAGTCTAGTAATCTTGTGTAGAATGAAGAATGGGCATTTACTAGTGTTTGCAGCAAATGACCCATCTTCTCATGAATAGTGTATGTCATTAGAAGACTCAGATGTTTGGTACATAGTGGGGCAACCAAACATATTACCTTGTGGCGTAGTTTCTTTAGTTCACTTGAGCTTGCCCCTATAGGGAATATTGTCACATGCACTAACAACTCCCCTTATCCTATAATGGGAGTTGGTAAGATCATTCTGACTATTGTTGATGGCAGTTCTTTCACATTGTCAGATGCTTTGTTTATGTGAGGGATTAAGAGAAATGTGCTGTCAATTTCAACATTGGTCAAGATCTTGGTTGTCGAATTTGTTGATGACAGATGTATGACCTTTCAAATGGAGATGTTATTATTGCTTCTCCCATTTTTTGTCGTGGGCTATATAAACTCATAGACTATGCAAAATCTGTGAATGAATCAACATGTGTAGTTCAAGATTCTTAGGCTATCTCAGAAGCAAAACTTTGGCATGCATGTTTTGGTCATATGAATTTTTCTAGTTTGCTATGCATTCAAAAATCTGAAATGGTATCCTCTCTACCCAAACTTGAGGCACATGGGAAACATGTCTGTGAAGGCTGTATTTTGGGCAAAATTCAGCATTCCTCCTTCCCAAAAGATGGTTCAGTATGATCTACTAAGAAATTGTAGCTTGTTCAGAGTGATGTTTATGGTCCTATGCAGACAACTTCTTTTGGGAACTACCTTTACTTCGTGAATTTTATGGATACATTTTCCTGGAATGCATGGGTGTATCAATTGAAAGCAAAGTCCGAAGTGTTTATGTGCTTCAAACAGTGTCTAGTTTTGATTGAAAATATATCAACATGTACAGTGGGCACCCTCCATTCTGATCAGGGGGAATACATTTCTTCTAATTTTAATGCATCTCTCATTGAATGTGGGATAAAACATCACTATATAGCGTCGTCTACACCTCAACATAGTGGAGTTGCTGAAAGAAAGGACATGTCTCTCATGGAGATGATGAGGTGTATGGTCAAAAGTCAGGCTTTAACACATAGCTTCTAGATTGAGGTTCTTATGTGTGTAGCATATGTATCTAACAGGTGTCCCATCAAAGTACTATAATCTATCACTCTATATGAGGTTTGGCATGGTCCCAAGCCATCTGTTGCTCATCTACATGTCTTTGGTTGTCTTGAATATGCATTAGTGCCTAAACAACAATGTAGAAAATTTGATGATAAAGTGATAAAATGTATTTTTGTTGGGTATAGTTATAAAAGCAAAGGTGATCATCTGTATCATCCACATACTAAACACATTTTGGTTAATTGTTATGTTATTTTTGTGGAAGATGCAATTCATCCATTACTTTCATGATTTAAGGAGACATGCATTAGCTCTAAAGATGTGTATGACACTTTGCTGCATCTTTTTACAGGTGGACAGTCGTAGTGCTAGTCTAAATGAGGCAATTCTTTAGCCTTTACATGTTTCACATGATGATGAAGATCATTCCATTTCTGATGTAGATTTACATGATGCACTTTTTGATGAGAGGGATGATATAGAGGAGGCAAAACCTATGGGCCCAAATGGCTTATACAGACTTTGTGAGATACCAAGTTAGATGCACCTGTATCATATCATACTCATTCAGGCTCTTATAGTGCTTGTTTTGCAGTAGATTTCTATGCATTGATTGCCTATAATTTTTGTGATGAGAATGAGCCTCTTTCTTTTGATGAAGCACAAAATTAAAAAAGTTGGATGCCTGCTGTGCATGTCAGATTTAGGGCATTTGCATCATTATTTGGGCATTTAGTTTATGCAACTTGATGGTTGAATAACTCTGTGTCAAACAAAACATATTGGCACATTATTGTAGCATTTTGGCCTTGAAGATTGCAAACCTATTACCACTCTTATGGAAAGAGGTTTACGGTTGAGTCTTCATGATGTTGGAGATGCATTTGATGTTTTCTCTATCAGTAGGCTATTGGATGCTTCATTTACTTATGCATAACTCAGCCAAATATTTTGTTTGTTCTCCCCCAAATGAGCAGGTTGATGCATTACCTAGATGTCAAGCATTGGCAGGTGGTTAATCACATCTTTCGCTACTTAATTGGTACCTGACTACTTGGATTGTTTTATCCCAAGGACAGAAAAATATTGGAAGATTTATATGCTTTTTCTGGCTTTGATTAGGTTGGTTGCTATGAAACCCGTGCATCCACTAGTAGTTTTTGCTTCATGCTCAGTAGCTCATGCATATCTTGGTTGAGCAAGAAGCAGCCTACTATGGCCACTTCTAGTTGTGAGGCCGAGCATAGGGAAGTTTTCACAATGATTGTTGAGTGTATGTGGCTCATGTGACTTTTGGCTAATTTTGATGTTGGTTAATCTTCTTCCAGCACCGTCTTCACTGTTAGTCAGAGCCCATTGGAAGTTGCAAGGAAACCTATGTTCCATGCTCGCACAAAGCACACTAAGGTGCATTATCATTATGTTAGGGAAAGGTTCTCTGCTGGAGAGATCAGCTTGGCATATCTTTGCACACAGGATAACATTGCAAAGCTTTTCACAAAGGCTCTGCATCAGGAGAAGTTTGAAGCTTTTCACAAAGATTTGGGTTTACTTCCTTTTGTTGATTGATCTCTTTCCACATAGCTTGGCACTTCCTTACGGGTGCCATATCCTTCTTCATTGCATCACTCCCATGGGGGATTTGTTGATATAGTTCAGTAGTGATGTGTGTGAACACACTTAGGACTACCGCGGCACTTATTTCCCTCTTTAGAAGGGTTTTTCCTAGCTTGTATATATGCCTATAACCCTAATGGGTGACTAATATTTGAATATTCACTTGGTAATACATTTTGTATTGAGTGTTGTGCTCCAAGATTCTTCTTCTTCCCTGTGCTATTCATGTGCTTTTGCAGGCCTCAAACTCCAGCATCACTTTGTGGACATATTCATGCATAAACATCTTGATGAGTGGCGACTTATATTGTGACCATTTTGTTTGACCTTCTATCACAAGTTGATCACATAGATGCAATTTAGACACAAACACAAAATAGATGCAATTATCTAGCTTCCAATTTGTACTACGTGCAAAATTGTCTGATATTTTTATCGTTAAGTTACAAACTTCGTTTAAGAACACACTCATAAAATGAATATATGGAACTTCTTCTCTTCTTGTCCTCCTAGAATCACAAAATTGAGTAATCACATCCATTTGGGCTATCGCGGTATTGCCCATAACTAGCTGAAAGGAAAACTTCTAACAAGTCTTGCTCTTTGCTAATTTCCCTTCTCTCACTGGTGCGTGGATAAATGTGCTTTCATCCTTTCTTTTTGGGTTCACCAAGTGTGTCGCGGAGGTGGGAAGTTGCAACAAGTTTTCCTTGGAGGTAACACAAAATCCTTTCTTGAGTTCCTCTTGTAGCTTTGTAATATTTGTGTTTGATGAGAGTGAATATTTTTTGGAAATCAAGCCAACTTAGGCCCTTCAATTTTATTGGGTCGTAAATAAACATTACTCATTCAATGAATTTTCATTACTTCCACCTTAACGTTCTAAAATGTGAAAGCCTTTGATAATGCAAAAATTTCTATGGACATATTGAATCTAGCACTAAAATGTATTTTTGTTGGGTACAATTATGAAAGCAAAAGCTATCATCTGTATTATCCACATACTAAATGCATTTGAGCAAAAGCTATCGTCTTGATGTTGTTTTTGTGAAAGATGCAATTCTACCATTACTTTCATGTACTAAGGAGACATCATTTAGCTTCAAAGATATGTATGACACTTTGTTGCCTCTTTTTACAGGTGGAAAGTCAAGTGTTGGTCCAAAGGAGGCAATTTCTCAACCTTTACAAGTTCCACATGATGATGTAGATCATTCCATTTGTGGTGCAGATCTACGTGATGCATTTGTGTGAACACACTTAGGAATGTCGGAGCACTTTTTTCCCTCTTTAGGAGGGTTTTTCCCTTGAGTTGTATATAAGCCTATAACCGTAACGGGTGACTAATATTTGAATATTCACTTGGTATAACATTCAATATTATGTGTTGTGCTCCAAGCTTCTACTTCTTCCTTGTGCTATTCGTGTGCTTTTGTAGACCTCAAAATCCAACAATACTTTGTCAACATATTCAAGCGTAAACATCTTGATCATTAAGGGAAAAAGTGAACCCTGCATGGGCTTTGTAAGGATCCCTAATTTTTAGGGATTAAAATTAATTTTTTGAATTAACAAGGGGATAAGAAAAACCAATAGTGGTATTTTATAGGTGGTCATTTTGGACCATTAGATCTTCTTTAATGAATGGCTATGATAAAAAATGCACTGGCAAAAAAAGACAAAATAGGCTCAATCGTGGGAGCTTCAAAATTTAAGAGAGAATGTCATGGGCATTGGAAAGAATCTACATCCTTAGATGAGGGCTAGATCCAATGGTATAGGACAAAAGGCGCATTTTTCCGGATTTTTGGATCATAGGAGACGTTAGATCCTCAGTAGAATTGAATGGCTAGGATGAGAGATAGTCACTGGCAGAAAACGACAAAAGAACTGGAGCCGTGGGAGATTGGAAAAGGAAGAGAGAGAGTGTCTTGGTCAATGGGAATGTTGTGCACCTTTAGATGATGAGTTAATCCAACGGTAGAGATCATTAGGCGCCATTTTCGAAAGCGTGGCTCATATGAAGAGTTGGATCTCTTTTTTAATCCGTTGGACTAGATTGAAAAGCGCCATTGCAATGAAGGGGGGCTTTCTAACCGTTGGATCTTGGCTAGATCCAAAGGTCCAAGATTGTACGCACCTTGAAAGTTTAAATTTAAACTCATCCGTTGGATTCAAAATGAGATCGATGGCTCAAATTGAAAGGCACAAATCTCCTTCGCTCTCCCAAACTAGATTTTCCAACAAAATACTATCTTATGGTGGGTTTGAGCCCTTTGACCAAGGAAAAACAAGGAAACCCTTAGATTTAGAGAAAAACAATACTCATTGTGTGGGAAAGTGAGCTAGTGAGAATGAGATATTTTTGGGATTTTGGGAGCTTAGAGAAAAAAATTACATTCCACAATATATTCTTGCAACCAAGCCAAGGTAAGAATGTTTTAAGTTGGATACTTTGAACCAGATCATGTCATTAAGGTTATTCTATTCTCAGGTCTTTGGTGGTCTACTCTTCGCCTATACCTATGTGAAAATATGTGACACCTATCAAATGGCTCAATATCCTATTAGGAAAGATGAAATTCCATTAATAAACATGATGGTAGGATGTACATTTTGTGAATACTTGGAGAAATTTGAGTAGTAGAAATGTGTGGTTCAAAGTGTTGAAGTTTGGTTGAGCTAACCAGCATAGGACTGCCTTTTATCTTTTGGAAAGTCTAATAATCGTAGAAACTTCAAATGGATGCAATAAAATACACTGTCTACTTTGGAAGATCACTAAGAAAAATATAATTCAAAACAAATAGCTTTTCACAAAGCTAGAGCATAGAACTTGATATTTATGGATGAACCATGTACCTCCTAATGTTCAATGCTCCTAGTCTGATGAAAATTACTAACTTTGGGACTCTTACAGGTCCATTAAGAGCATCGAAGGGCGTCCGGAGCACTAGCATACTGCAAGCTTGAGAACGGGGTTCTTGAGCACCCAAGAGAAAGGGGTAAGCAAGTGAGGTTGGATTATTCTCAACTCCGTCTGTCAATTCCTAGCTTAGGCTAAGTGCGAGTCATACTAGAATTAAGATAGGGTGACGATAGGCATCTATTCTTAAATACTCGAGTTCAAGTAGGAATTTAATCTCTCTATGATCAATAACTTTAAAGGAAAGAATTTAACGTGGTACGATCAACTTAAAGTGCGAAAACTCACTCAAGTATTCCTGATGAAGTGAAATCAGACAAGAGCATAAACACAATAAGCAACTAAAAAAGAACCAAGTGACTGATATAAAGTGATCTACAACGAGCTTGTACTTGGGGTAAAATTGGGGCTGTCGAATCAGGCATATGAACCTTAGATCAGGATGGCACCTGGGGAGAGATAGACAAAGCCTTAGGTCTTCAGAGGCAAGTGTCAATCACACTGCTAGGTCTTGGGCCCAGCAATCGAGCAATTATCCGCACTATCCTAGCTCTAAAACTAGAGAATCAGAGATGTCTTATGGTATGGAGAGACCCACAGGAAGTTCAGGTGTGGCTTACTTAGAGAAACCTGAAGGCTCGTACAAAACCCAACTTGAATACATTAGGACCAACCGATTAGGTGCTTGCATCTATGAGGATGGCCTAAGAAGATCCGTTGTGCAGATTAAAAACCCTGATCAACCCCTTGAACTAGAACATCTAGTGGTCAAGTTTGAAAATAGTGCATACCTAGATAAGGAAGGAACAATGTATGTAGTCACCAACCAACCGGATAGACAGACGAATTTGGTAATGTGATTCTAGAGGCAAACATAGGTGACTAGAGCAAGGGAACTTAGGAAGAGAGCCTAGAACCCCCTGAGGCAAATCAGTTCTGACTAGAATCATCACTCTAGAATGGGTTCCCCAGGACAATAAGAGCATAGATATGCGCTTAAACTGAGAGAAAGATGAAGCTTTTTGGAGGTATAAGCCCGACCAACCTAATGAAGTAGGAATGCTCACAATCTATGAGTTTAAAGATCGTGATAGCCCAAGCAAAGTGACCTATTTAGACAATACTTTAGAAAGGATCTTTGTGGTCATAGAGCATGGTAGACATGACTACACTTGGAAGGGTGAATTTATTTTTCCTTAACCAAGATCTAATGTCTCTTATGGTCACCAAGGACCTGGAACATCCCATGCTCATGGAGCTCAAAGGGACAGGAGTAGAGATAGGCTAGAAGTGAGCTTTGCTAACCCACTGGGAAGAGAAAGAATGAGAAGGAAGACGGATAAAATGGAGACAGAGAGAAAAAGAGATCCAAGAAATCAAAGAAATGAAGATCAATTCCCTCTACCCAGGCCTATAGAAAACTCGAGGACCTTGAAGCCCACACAACTAGTTAAGTCCATGAAGAACTGCTTCGATGGCATCGGAGACCCGTACGATCATGTGGTAGAATTTAGGCAAGTCTTGAGAGCCAAGCAAGTTGATGACCTGTTCACACAATACAATGCATTTGGATTAACTCTCAAGAACACACCCCTTACATGGTTTCAACCTCTACACAAGGGGAAGTTCAGGAACATAGACCAACTTCTAGAAGCTTTTATCACAGAATTTTCTAAGAGTGGCATACGACACAATACTTCCTCACTAATACATAGCTTCAAGCAGACACCTGAAGAGACGATTAGACTTGCAAGAAGAAGGTTTAGGCAATACCTAGAGAGATGTCCTATTCCAGAGTTACCCACACTAGCCAAACAAGTGGCTTTATTCTTAGATGGATTGCTAAGTACCAAATTGAGGTCATATGTGTACTTGAAGGACCCTAGGACCATAGAAGAGTGTGTACGCATGTGCATAGACATTGAAGATAACCTAGGGGAGGAATTAGAGCTTTCAAAAATCTACAGAGATTCAGATAGCTCTACTAGCCTCAATTCAAATCCATCCACATGTATTGAAGAACTTGCTGAGAAAGTAGCTCAGAAGTTAGGAGTCTCAAGCAAACAAATACCAAGGTTTGCCCCAGTGAAAAGATGTTATACTTGTGGAGGTGACCATATGGTGAATGTATGTCCCATTATGGCTTAGCCCCAAGTGAACCCTAGTAGCCAATATTGCACCATAGAGCGAAGATACACTAACCACATTGCACAAGACTGTCCCTATAACAAACAAGTTGTCAGACAAAATTATCCTCAACCATATCCACAACAAGGAATATACTAGAATGAGTACCCACCACAACAATATGGCAGACCACAACAACCCTATCAACAACCCTATCAAACCCAACAAAGGTCTCAAGCTGTGTTAGCTCAACAACCTCCAACTCCAGCCAATGTGATTCTAGTGAAGTACGCAGTTGCGGAAGAGAATCTGAATAGAGCCATAGTGCCAGTAACACCATTGCTTTCAGAGAGTGACCCAAGTGATCATAGTTTCGACTCTACTCACATTGATAGCCTAGTCACCTGAGCATAATGAGTCCTATTATTATGAAGACCCGAGTGAATCTAGTTGGGAGCCAGAGTATGCAAATGCCATGTACGCAAATCCTAACCCTAGACCTCAACCTAGGCAGGTAAGACCCCCATTTCCTAGAGGACCATGCTACCAATGTCAGGGAGATCACCTCATTCGTGATTGCCCTATATCTGCACCTACACAACCCCAATCTGTGACAATTTAGGGTTTTTGTCCCGATTGTGAGAAAGAGCATCTCTTGCAAGATTGTCCTAAGAACCCAAACAATTTGCCAAAAATCACTCCTATCAATGTTATTGGGTTAGTAGTAGACTCTATAGGAAGTGTAACTTCCACTGCCCCAGTGCAAGTGGTCACTAGAGCTCAAGCTTTGTAGCAAAACCAAGGTTTAGGATAGGAAAAGAGTTTTGAGGTTAGTGAGACTGAGAGCATACCTAAGAAGAGGACTAGAGCTTGGAAGGATAGTCGCGAGAGAATGAAAAGGCAATGGGCAAAGAATATGAGTGAACTCGAGGAAAGTCTAAGAGAAACAAAAGCCAAGATAATTGAACTCACATCTCAAACTCACTCTCACAATACTCCACTCCCACCATTCCCAACTCCCTCCAATCCACCACCTCCCAATCCACCTCACACAATCCCACCACCCCCTAGAGTAGGATCAATCTTAGAAAATCCCACTCTCAAGGACCTAGACATGATGCTTAAGGCTTATATCAGGCCAGAATCTGAAAAGTGTTACCCTAGAGCTGAACTAGAGCTCGAACAAACTAAAATTTGTGCTAAGATGGTGGAATGGGCTCAAACCATGTTTGAAGCCAGTCGCCTCTTTAACTTCTCTAGTTGAGCTAAGACACAGTTGCACTTTGATGGATTGTTAGAAAGACTAGAGAGGCTAATTGCAAAATCAGAAAAGGACCCTACCTCCCAAGGTAAGGACAAGGCAAGTGAAAGAATAAGCCTTCCTGCCCAGGAAGCTTATGTGCCTAACTCCACAAAACTAGATGCATCTTCTTCTATGAATCGGTATTCACCAGAATTCCTGCGAGAGATTCAAGAAGAGAAATGGGCCAAAGAAAGTGAAGTTCCTCCTCCCATTGAACTAGTGGATGACGCGCATGATCAATTCCCACAAGACATTCCTTCCATTTATGGAGAGCAGGAGAGTACCCAATTGACCCCACTGTGTAAACCCACCCCACATACTAACCGTATCGATTACACCACTCCAAGTAGCACCTAGGAACCCATCATCCCCTAACCACACTTCACACTCACGATCACATGTGCACTAACTAACCCACTAACCACATCACAATTCATCAGGTTAATGTTGTAATAGGGACACAGGGTCACTTTGTGTCCATTGCAATGTTAACATTCATTTATATATTCTCACAAAACTGGCGACCTATTTCCTCAACATGGTAGAGGCTGCAGGAACGAGCTCCTAAGAAGGAACTAGCCCTCAAATAGTGGACATTGAAAGTATCCCTATTCAGGAGGAGTTGAAGGAATGGCCACAGACATTAAGAGCAGTACATGTCATACCGATTCAAAATCCTACAGGGGCACACATCGCTAGTTAGCAAGAACTCCCATTGGTTCAGTGAAGTCGCAAGACCCCTTGGGGACGACACCTATTTATGGGAGGCTGAGATAGAGTTTAACATATGGTGGGGACAGTATCATTTCTTTACATGAGAGTTTGAAAAGCTTCACAACAGTGAAGGATTGCGACCAATATGGAAGAAGGCCAGATTGGATGATTACTTCCATGCTCAGTTACCAAAGCCCGACTTCCTGAGGTGTTCATACCTAATTAGCACACTCACTCCCAACAAAGATAAGAAGGGGACTACCACCTTTGTACTTCCTTCTCTTATGCGAGGAATTGAACTGAGGCACTTTAAATTAACCAACAATTTGGTAAGGGAAGCTCTAGAAATGAGAGGTATACACATCCCTATCGAAAAGGAGATGATGATCTCGGATAATATGAAGAACAGGAACCTAACCAAGCTAAATGACATGGTGGCAATGACCCCAACTATTGCCATCCACCTCTGAATGTGCATGCAACACTTTGTCTTTCCTGCCCAAGAAAGATTTACAATTCCACCCAAGAAGATTTGGTTTAGTCTATACTTGGCAAATGCACTAAATTTGACAATCAATATGCCACATTGGATCATTGAACAGATCCATCTTGCACATCAACGTTGGTACAAGAAACAAAAGTCAATGCTCTATGGATGCTGTGCACTTACTAGAATTGTATATCGATGCTTGGCATATGATGTACCAATTCAAAGGACACTCATTTGGACTAGGGTGCAGGACTTTTAGCGAAGAGTGTCAGCCATAGGGCCCCCATCAAAGAAAATTAGAGGAGCAGTTCAAATGCCATGTGCATAGGATCGGGGTTCTACCCTGACACCGGACATGACTCCACCACCCCAAAGGCAAGTGCAACCCTTCACCATCAGATTACCAAGGCACAGTGTAGAAGGGCATAATCTGATCTTCTCACCGATCCCCACAGATTTAGAGTTTCCTCACGGCTTCATGCTTGATGATTTAATTGATGAGGAAGTAGCCAGGATAATCAATGCAACTAGCTTGGAAATCAAAACAGAGCAGTTAAGTGGACAACAAACTTTCACAAACGAGCTGGACCAAACTGAACCAGTAGTAGTCAAAGTAGAGGAGGATGAGGAGGAGACTAAAGAAGAGGAACAAGATGAGAAGCATGAAGGACCATCTGACAAAGAGGAGCATGAATATGAGCAACACGTCATACTAGAACTCGTGAGAGCCCCAACATACACAAAGCAATTAAAAAGATTATCACAAAAATACATTTGTTTTTCCTAAAATGACCCTCAGGATATTTAGGATGTGTTGTTTCTACCCATGTGTGTGGATATGGATGGAAATGACATGATCAGGGTGGAGACCCCACCTCCAAGGCTCTCTCTCTCTCTCTCTCAATTTTTAGCACTAACTTCTTGCTTTAGGTCAAATTCTACGTGATACAAATCCCACAATACTAGTCTCTACTCTCATTCTCCATTGCACTTGCAATTTGCAAATGGGTTTTTGCTCTGGTTTTTTTGGTTTTAGACATCGATCAAGGTCAAGAAACATTGAAAAATGCAATTTTTTATTTTTTTTATGGTTTTGGGTGTCCTAATCTACTCTAGTGCTGTTTTTCTAACTCCTAACCCTAACTTCTTCAATCCTAGCCTAACCCTAAAATACTTGTTACACATACACACACACACACACACTAGGTGTATGACAAATCAAATGCAAATATTGAATGACTTGTGAGGATATATATTCTTTCTTCATGTTCACTATCTTCACAATGACACTCTAACCATCATGTAGGCACCTTGACTTAGGCCTTCATCCTCGACAACACTACCAAAAATATGTGTGTCGGACTCACAAGGTCCTATGCACTCTTGAAAAGTGAGACTAGCGAGCCATCACACGTTCAACAAGTTCATATAGTGGTGGTTTGATACACACACATTAAATTATCAAATTGAGAGTATGACCCAGTTGAGTACATGGAAACATGTGGTTTAGTGATGGGAGATGTGGGAAAGGGTCAAGTAATGCATGCACAAGTGGGTATCCACCTCACATGACACCTTCTACACATGGTTGTATGTTGCAATACTTGGTGCATCAACAAACAAAAAACAAGCTATATCCCCTAGCTCTGATACTCAAGTATGGTCAATAGTGGGTTCTTTTCAAAGGAGTGCTGAGAATCACTTACTAAAACCTAACAACTCCCTATGCTTCACACACACACAATACCAATGAAAGAAATGTGGGAAAGGGGGGTAGACCACCTACGAGCATACATTTCATGCCTCAAACACACATACAAGATAATGAAGAAAAACATATGCAAGTAAGAAGATAGGAACTCAAATTTTAGAAGTTAGTTCTATATTATAGAAAAACATCTTTACAAAAGTGTCACAAAGTGACTTACACATAACTGCCCTAAGTTTGGTCCTTTCATAGAAGAGATTAGCACTTTCTCTAAAATTTCCTAAAATCCTACTATTGTATAAGGATATTGTTAATATTTCTTGAGTTATGAATGTTTGAATGTCATTATGTTTGCACTTCACCTTGTTCTTGAGAAGTCACAGTGACACCCGAGATTTGCTAAATGCATTTCTATTTGTATGGTCTAGACACTTCAATTAGATATGTGAAAAAGATCTCTGGTCAACTCGTACAAGGTTGTAAGATCTGAGCATTTTTCTATGACCTACACTCCCAAAGTAGAAGGTTTCTTCAAATCTTGAGAAGTACAAGTAATCTATTTTGATGTAATCATTTGACAAAGATTAAGCATCTCTATAATGATATCAAAGTAACTAAGCATCAAGGGTGATGTATTCCCCTCATCTATTGAAAAATTAGATCAAGGTAATTAATAAGCCTGATTGCTTAGAATGGAGGCCTATCTACTAGGAAGAAATCTCTATGGTTACATATCTGTAGATGAGATGATGTCAATAGTCAGAAGGAAGGGCCAACCAACACCAAAAGAGATGGAAAGGTTAAACACATGGTGCTCAAAGGATGTTTAGGGAAGGTCATACATTCTCAACTCTATCTCTAATTATTTACTTCCTCACATTAGGAATTGCAAGACATCACAAGAGAAATGGAATGCCCTTTAAGAATTCTTCTCACCAAGGCAAGGAAGAATCAATTATGGATGGAGTTTACAACACTCAATTGAGATGCCCAAGCAAAGTCTGACTCATTTTGTCACCAAGATAAAGGATATTGTAGACTAACTTTAAAGACAAAGATGTGGGGTTTTCAAAAGCAAGGAAAATGACTTTATTAGGATGCTATTTTGTGTTGGCTTTCAAAACATAGAAAAATTAAAAATTATAGGTTCCCCATTATGTTTCTTCAAAGAAGCGAATCCTCTCATGTCATGTGTTGAAGCACAAGACTTCCCCCCTTCTCTCTTCTCTCTTCTCTCTATCTCTCTATTTCTCTCTCTATCTTCCTCTGTTTATAAGCCTTCTTTTTGAGTAGCTAAATATTGCACCTAACTATCCGATTCTTGAGGATGTTCTCAAAATTAATCCTTGTGCACATTAAAACACTTCAAATATGTTAAGCCTTGTGTGATGATACTTAGGGTATATGGTCCAATTCACCTAACCTCTAGATGAAAAAGAATAGTAATAATATATAAATGGGATTCTGACACATGGCATGGGACCACCCTCCACACACATTCAAAAGGAACAATCATATATAAGTAACAAACAGGGAATAATGCATCTTTCATGTGTTTTTCCACAAGAGTTCCTCCTTTTACAACATTCTCCATTGCCATTTAGCTTAGAAAGACTTACCCAACCTAGAATTAGGTATTATTTGTTTAAGCATTGCATTTTAGGAGTCCAAGTATGATAACAATATTTTTTAGGATTGACCCAAAATAATCCAAAGGATTCCTTGTGCTTTGAAACACGACTAGGGCATATCCGTCCAAGTGTAATAATCCATATGTGTTTCAAACAACATTTTTAAAATGCCTTTTCATTTGTTTGTATATTTCACATTTCTTATATTCATGGACCATTCATCTTTTCTCAATGCCTAATGGCATGTACCAAACAAATGGAGACGAAAGTAAGTTCTTACTTTCGTGTTGTTTGTTGGAGTTAGACATCTACGGAAGCACATGAACAACACAAGGAAGAAGAAGAAGCTTGGAGCACAACACACAATACTGAATATATTACTAGAGAATGTACAAAGATAAGTAGCCCGTTAGGGCAATAGGCGTATATACAAGTTGGGGGAAAAAAACCTCCTAAAGAGGGAAAAAAGTGCCCCGGCGGTCTTAGAGTGTTCACACACATCACTACCTAAATATATCAACAAAACCCCCCTGGGAGTGATGCGGTGAACAAGGAGCTGGCACTCATGTATAAGGAAGTGCCAAGCTATGTGGAAATCCCTCCACAAAAGGAAGTAAGTCCAAAGCTTTGCAGAAAGCTTCAAACTTCTCCCTAGGCAAAGCCTTCATGAAAAGGTCTACAATGTTCTCCTGCGTGGGCACATATGCCAAGCTGATCTCCCCAACAGAGAACCTCTAACTGACATAATGATATTGCACGTCAATGTGCTTAGTGCGAGCATGGAACACAGGGTTCCTTGCAACTTCCAATGCACTATGATTGTCAGTGAAGATGGTGGTGGTAGAAAATTGACCAACACCCAAATCAGCCATAAGGCGTCTGAGCCACACACACTCAACAATCGCTGTGAAAGTTGCCCTATACTCAGCCTCACAACTGGAAGTGGCCATAGTAGGCTGCTTCTTGCTCAACCAAGATATACATGAGCTACCAAGCATGAAGCAAAAGCCAGTAGTGGACACACGAGTGTCATAGCAACCAGCCCAATCAGAGTCAGAAAAAGCATGAAAATTTGGCAGTAGTGATCCCCCCTTGGGATAAAACAAACCAAGTAGGCGAGTACCACTCAAGTAGCAAAAGATGCGCTTAACCACCTACCAATGCTTAACTCCTGGGCAATGCATAAAACTGCTCATCTGTGAGACATCAAACTAAATATCTGGCCGAGTAATTCATAAGTAAATAAGGCACCACCCAACAGCCTACTGATAGAGAACAACATCAAATTCATCTCCAACATCATGAAGACTCAGTCATAAAGATGTCTCCATAGGAGTGGCAATAGGTTTATAGTCTTCAAGGCCAAAATGTTGCAATAATGTGTCAATATATTTCGTTTGACACAAAGACATTCCACCATCAATGTGCATAAACTCAATTCCCAAATAATGATGCAAATGCCCCAAATCAGACATCTCAAATGAGGCTTGCAAATCAGCCTTAAAGTCAGCAATATGCCTCTCATGAGGACCAGTCAACAGCATGTCATCAACATAAACCAGAATGATCAGAAGTACATCATTAGCACGCTTAACATGTAAGGTGCTTTCAATTGGACTGTTCTCAAAACCATGTGCAATCAGATAGGCATGTATCTTTTCATACCAAGCACGTGGTGATTGCTTTAAACCATATAATGCCTTCTTTAACCTGCAGACCTGGTTTTCATGCCCTTTCTGCACAAAGCCACGGGGCTCAAAAACATACACTTCTTCATCCAAGTCACCATTCACAAATGCTGTTTTGATCTCCAACTGATGTACATTCCAACCATGATGAGCTGCAAGTGCACAAACGCTATGAACAGTAGTCATTCGACAAGCATGGGCAAAGGTTTCACCAAAAGCAATGCCTCTTTGCTGCGCATAATCCTTTGCAACAAGCCTAGCCTTATACCTGTCAATTGTACCATTAGGTTTACACTTCAGCTTGTATACCCACTTAGTGCTAATGGCCTTCTTGCCAAGAGGCAAGTCACATAATGACGATGTACCATTCTTCATTATTGCATCATATTCAGATTGCATAGCAGCCATCCAATTTTTTGAATTTTGTGCTTCATCAAACGAAATAGGCTCAGTCTCATCACAGAGACTAGATGCAGCCATAGCATAGCAATCTGATGCAAAAGAGGCACTATGAAAGCTTGATCAAGTACGCTATGACAGAGGTACATCTAATTTGCTTTCACGCAAGGTCTCCACCAGCCATTTTGGCATAGTTCTTGCCTACTCAATATCATCTCACTCATCAATAAGTGCATCCTGTAAATCTGGTTCAGAAATGGAATGATCTGCATCATCACATGAAACCTGCAAAGGCTGAGAAGTTGCCCCATTAGGACCAGCACTAGACTGTCCACCTGTAAAAAGAGGTAGCAAAGTACTACACATGTCTTTGGAGCTAACATATGTCTCCTTAGTACATGAAAGCAATGACATAATAGCATCTTCCACAAAAACAACATCACCGCTAACCAGAATGCATTTAGTCTCTGGATGATACAGATGATAGCCTTTACTTTCAGAACTGTACCCAACAAAAATACATTTTACTGCTTTATCATCCAATTTTTTGCGATGTTGTTCGTGCACTAATGCATATGCCAAACAACCAAAAACACGCAGATGAGCAACACATGGCTTGCAGTCATGTCAAGCTCATATGGAGTGATAGACTTCCGCGCTTTGGTGGGACACCTATTAAGTACATATGTTGCACACATGACAACCTCAAGCCAGAAACTATGTGGTAAAGCCTGGCTTTTGACCATACACCTCACCATCTCCATAAGTGACCTGTTCTTTTGTTCAGCAACTCCATTTTGTTGAGCTATATACGACACTGTACACTAGTGTTTTATCCCACGTTCAGCTAGAAATGCATTAAAAATCAGAAGACATATATTCCCCCCCTCGATCAGAATGAAGGGTGCCCATTTTACATGCTGACAGATTTTCAGCCAAAACCAAAAACTGTTTGAAGCACATAAATACTTCGGACTTTGCCTTCAATGGATATACCCATGCATGCTTGGAAAAATCATCGATGAAGGTCACGAAGTAAAGATAATTCCCAAAAGAAGGTGTCTTCATATGACCACATACATCACTATGTACAAGCTACAATTTTTGAGTAGCGCGAACTGAACCATCTTTTGGAAAGGATGAACGCTGCATTTTGCCCAAAATACAGCCTTCAGAAACATGTTTCCCAGGTGCCTCAAGTTTGGGCAAAGAAGACACCATTTTAGATTTCTACAAGCGTAGCAAACTAGCAAAATTCAAATGATCAAAGCGTGCATGCCAAAGCTTTGCATCTAACATAGCCTGAGAATGATGTACTGCACATGCCAAATCACTTATAGATCTTTCATAGTCTATGAGCCTATACAACCCATGACATGAAATGCTAGAAGCAATAATCATGTTGCCATCTGATAGATCATGAAGTGTACACCTATCATTAACAAATTTCATAACCAAGCCAATCTTGGCTAATGCAGAAACTGATAACAAAGTTTTCTTGATCCGTGGCATAAACAAAGCATCTGACAAAGTGAAAGAACTACCATCTGCAGTAGTCAAAAGGGTCTTACCAACTCCCATAATAGGATAAGAGGAGTTGTTGGTGCATGTAATAGTATTCCCTGTAGGGTCAAGCTCGAGTGAAGAGAAGAAACTGCGCTACGTGGTAATATGTTTGGTTGCCCCATTGTCAAAGTACCAAACATCTGAGTCTATTGGACACATGCACTGCTCATGAGAAGATGGGTCAAAAACAACCATTCCAGCCTCTTTCTTCTTTGCCTCTTTAGCAGCCAGTATTGGATAGTTCTTTATGATATGATCATTTCCTTTACAGTACTTGCAAAACAATTTCTGCTTCTTTTGATTTCTTTTCATCTTTTTCTTCCATCTTCAATTGTGTAGAATTAGCAGATTTCTGCTTACTAGTTGAAGAGCTCCATTTTCCTTTGCCCTTCTGACTAGCCAGGAAAGCTTGATCTGCAATACACATAATGGACCTGTTCTGCCTGGACTGATCCTCCTGCAACAAAACAAAGACTAACTCCTCAAAAGACAAGGCATTTTGATTGCCTTTCATCATCAACCGAAGAGTAGAAGCAAAACTCTGATATGAATCAGGAAGACCATTGAGAACGGTCTGCACAAGTGAGCTATCTGGTATAACCTCATCAGCAGAAATCAACTGTTCCTTCAAGTCTTTGATCTTTGTTAGAAAATTATCCATAGAATCACCTTCATTCATGTGCTCACTCTCCAACTGTTTTCGGAGGTAACCAACACGAGCCTCATTCCTAGCTTGGTACAATGTGGCAAGTGTATCCCAAGCATCCTTAGCTATTCTCCAAGAGTGAATGTGAGGAATAATGGCACGTTTGATAGACAAAGCTATCAATGCATGTGCCTGGGAATCTCTGCCATCCCAACGAATTTGCTTTGCAGTAGGTGCAGTAGAAACCGCAGCATGAATAGGAATATGTAGAATATCATCATCGTCGACACCTTTTGCATCAGCTTCAGTACCTACAATTGTAAGAGTTGCAGGTGTGATATGACGTTTTTCAACACCCTGCATAATGTTCCACAGTCCTTTTGCAACTAATACATGTCACATCATATAAGCCCATAACGGGTAGTTGGTACCATCCAACTTATCCTCAATAGCCAACATACAGAATACATCAGTGCTTTCAGCCTTGGTCGTTGACTAAAATACCTTGATGTAGAAATTGACTGTATCTCAAAAAGTTGAATAGAACTGCCCAGACAAATCCTGCTAGACCTATAGTAGACTTCGAGATGCTTATACTGGCAAACCAAAATTGGTATATACTTTTGGCACAAAAAGGCAAAATAGCCTGCACAAGCATTGTGATAGTGCGTTCGGAGGCCGAAACGAGCTCAGATCACGATTTCAACACCACATAACAAAGCTGTTTTGATCTCAAAAACATGCTGAGTATGCTCACCAAAATTCGTGCGATTCTAAGACTACAACCAGAGAGGTGTCGATGATGCCCTAGATGAAGTGACGACCTGCTCTGATACCAATTGTTGGAGTTAGACATCTACGAAAGCACGCGAATAGCACAAGGAAGAAAAAGAAGCTTGGAGCACAACACACAATATTGAATGTATTACTAGAGAATGTACAAAGATAAGTAGCCCGTTAGGGCAATAGGCGTATATACAAGCCGACAGGAAAAAACCTCCTAAAGAGCAAAAAAAGTGCCTCGACGGTCCTAGAGTGTTCACACACATCACTACCTAAATATATCAACATTGTTGAGTATGAAGTAGTTTCCACCATCAGTTGAAATCTCTACATTGATGCTCTGATGAAGTTGTTCTAAAGTTCAACTCTCACTAAGATGGATGTTACAATATAGTTCACTAGAGACCATAACTACTACCCCAATAAAATTTTGGGTTCTCTCTTGTACATCCATTGCAACCCTCTCATTTCCTTTCTAATTGTTCTCATTAAGTTTGTAGAAATGATCATAGAAGAAAATGCTAGACTTTGGGAGCGTCCTTGCTCTGATGTTGATGTTCTAGTATTGACGCTCTCTTATAAAACTAGTGATTTCATGGAAATGAACTATAACACATTCGGAGACTACAATTCCTCATAGGGTGAAGGATCAATATCTAAAATCTTGGAAATGTCAATGGTGTTTTCAATATCGCACATGGTACAATGATGCAAAATATTTACAAATGACTTTGTACATTGGAATTTATGTTGGATATCCTACAATTATTATCTCTTCGTGCATGTACACATGTTGCACCTAAAATCTAGGAACCACCTTTCCCAATCAGAGTCGTGAATTGGAGGACTTAGTTGAGATAACTTGGGGAGTGGTTGATTGAGATCTTTTGATCGAATCCCATGCGTTTAAGCTTCCTTAAATTATTCCACATGTCTGTGATTGATTTCCCATGAATTTTTTGCTTGAAGCTTGACTTTTAACATTTGCGTGTATCTTGAAGCTTGAATCTTGTAGAAATGATGTTATCTCTAAACTAGAGAGAGTCCTAAGTGAAATAGAAATGCATGGAGGAAGTTTTAAATCATGAAGGATAGACAACCATCCATGAAAGTCATAGATATTCCTTGCAAGACATCTATAGATGGTGAAAAAGCAAAAATATTCTACTCTTTTACTTCAAAAAGAGCTACATCACATGTTACATACTCATGATGGAGAGCCATACACAATGCTATAAAAGGCCTTTTAAGGGTGACAAAGGTAGATTTGTGGAAATCGCTCAACATTGTGTTTGCGTAGTGGAACAAAACAAAGTTCTCAAAAAAAGAAATGTTATAATTGAGAATCACCTCGAAACATTGGTGGATGCTATGAGAGAAGCATGGGTGGAACACAACATGAATCATTACATAGTATCTTTTTTATTCATTAACTATAACTATGCTCATATATGTTTCATAATATGGATTTGTAGCACATTCTAAACAATCACTTGCCATTCTTCATCAAAACTTATGGTTTTTCATCTATATGGTCCACCCAAGGTCCTAAAAAGTCACACTACCTTGCACACAACTCTTTTTGTACACACAGAACATTTTGGTGGGGTATCAAAAGTCAATAGTCTAAAAAATGTTACCATTAGTTCTATCAAAAGAATCTTACAAAGGTTATGATTGAAGAAGAACAAAGAGACATCAAATATAAAAAAATCCTTAAATATTCTATGAGAATAAAGACATAGGCAAATATATATTGAATTAATTCACGTGGACATGGTAGACAATGGAGGGATACAAAGAATTTTCATAATCAGAAATGGCAAGGATAAAGAATGTATTTTCTCCTTCACATGTATAATTAAAAATTTCTCAAAACTGAAAAAATCCAATATAACTTTCCATTTTCTACTACCCTAGCTGAATAAATATCTTCTTATTAAGATACATATGGTTACATATTTCATAAAATTGAAATATCCAATGTAGCTTTCCATTTTTTTACTACTCTACTTGCCTTGTATCTTCATTATCAGTTCTTCTAGGTGGGCTTCTATGATGATAAGGTAGGTGAACATGTGTTTTATATATGCTTAGAATGCCCAAATTATGTGGCAAGCAATGTACCTATACTCTTAGATTTGGAGGACTCAAGGAATGTGCATGAAGTCCAAACAAGATATGACACAAGGAACCTAGGTGAGAAGATAGGTAATGTGAATACTCCAAATGGTAATATGAACTTAAAAAGTAGAGTACTCTATGTGCCTACTATTAGATATGCTCAATGCCTCACCCTTATGTGGCACCACCATTGTTCCATGACACTCTATTTTGTAAGGCCCCATTATGAGGAGAAGCCATTTGAGAGAGTTGGACATTGGTAGGTCCCTGACTTTGAGGTCAGATGAAGTCTAATGTAGACCGTAGATGGATAGTTAGGAAGGTTACTTCTAAGCCATTGGATTTGGGATTGATCCAATGTGAGGATCAACCTAAATCAAGGGCTAGAAACAAAAGTAGCTTTCTTAACTTGGGGAAGGGTCTAATTGATGTGGGCCATTGGATCTAGACTTGATCCTAAGTGTGGACTAAACAAGATCAAGGGCTACAAACAAATGGTTGTTGATCCTACCTTTCTACCATTGGATTCACCTCATAGATCAATGTTGGAGATTATTTTGGGCATGAATCAAGCTACCAAGACCATAGAACATGGGTAGGTCGACTTAGGCTTGGAGGACCTTATAAGGATGGTCCCTATCCCATGTAGGATCATCAGTTTGTGTGTTTGGAACCATTAGGGTATCCATCTTGGTACCCATTGTGTTGGTCTATAGCCTTTAACCTAGCTTCTATCTAGATCACCATCTAAGCTCCATATAGGGAGTGCATGGGTGGATAGAACCATCTATATATTGTTTAGTGTTTGAGTTCCATTGTATTAGAGTTATGAGTTCTAGTTGAATTGATTTGAGTTCATCTTCTATTCATCTTGAGCCCACTTTCCATTATAACCAAATATCTTGTGTTATTCCCACGAGTATTGATATCTCTCTTTCTATCTAACCTTGATCTTATATGTGTGTTGTGGTAACCTCTACATGGCATTAGAGTTACACCAGTAGCCCACCACTGAGTCATTATTTATTCATCATTTTCTTTTTTCTTACATGGTATCAGAGCTCAGTAAGGTATAGAAGATTGCAGAGATCGTGGAAGCCAAGGAATCAACTCTAGCATTTGTGGAAGGAATGCTTCAAAATTCAAGCTTGTGAGAGGTAAATGCTTTAACCGTAAAGCCTTGAACATTGGAGTTCTTGGGAGGCAAAGGCTTCAATGCTATAGCTTGTGGGAGGAAAAGGCTTCAACACTAGAGTTCTCAAGAGCTAAAGGATTCAACGCTAGAGTTCTTGGGAGGCAAAGGCTTCAAGGCTTCAAGTTCATGGGACACAAAGGCTTCAACACTATGGAGGTGTTAGCATCTATAAGTGGAAGTGGAAGTGGAGTTGGTGCAATGGATTTGGAAATGGAAACACTATGGGTTCATCCACCAACCTTTAATGAAGGCAAGTTAGATGGTACAAATTATTTTCTTTGGAAGTTCAAGATTATAGTTATCGTTGATTCTTATGATCTTTTGGAGATGGTGATGGGAAGTGAGCAAGAGCCACAACCTACCTTTGACCCATTGGATCCGAGTATGGTGATTCTCCCAGATGCAAAGCTTCTACAAGCTTGGAAGATAAGAAATGCAAATGCACTATGTTATATAGTGAGCAATTGTGTGGAGTCTATTCTACCTCTTATTCAACATACATCAAAGGCGAGTGAGGCATGGAGTATATTGAGGAGTCACTATGAGGTAAGAAACCAAACGTGCATTCAAAATTTAGAAAATCAATTGGAAGTAGAGAAGTTTTCAGAAGGAGAGAAGGTGAAGGCATCCATTACTCAGATCAAGAAGCCGTGTGCTGGAATGGCTTGTGAAAGGATAGAGAAGACTAGCAAGGGACTAGCTCAAAGGTGTCTCCAAAATTCTCCACCAAATTATGATGGAAGGGTAACTACTCTCAACACTCAGGTGAGACCTCAAGCTTTAACATTTGAGGAGTTTTATTTATTCAATACCAATGGAAGAGGATTTACAGCTTAAACCCCAAGTAAGAAGTAGTCAGGGAGATTCTATATTCTCCACCAATGCATCAGGTAAAGGTGGTTCCTCAACCAAAGGTAAGAATGCAAAAGGAGGAGTAGTAAGAAGAAGATTCAAGGACAATGCTTCCATTGCAAAAGGAAGGGACATGCAATTAAAGATTGTCATGCCAAGAGGATAGATGAAGTGAAAGAGGAGACAACACATGGAGCCAAAGCAAAGGTGGTATGCTCCTCAACACAAGCAAAATCAATTGTGGATTCATGGGTACTAGATAGTGGTGCATCTCATCAAATGACCAATGATATAGGTCAATCTAGTTCTATGCAGCCTTAGCAAGAACCCATCATGGTGACACAAATAGTATGGAAGGAGATGCAAAAGCAAGGTAATGTTATTCATCACTTACCTACAGTGAATGGAATAAAGGAACCTTATTGAGCTTGTATGATGGACAAGCCACATAGAGAGACATTCCCACAAGAAAGCAAGAGTAGTTCAAAGGCTCCTCTAGTGTTGGTATATGCTAACTTGTGTGGTAAGATGTCTATACATGCCTTGGGAGGATCTTCCTACATTGTGATCGTCAACGACTATAGCAGGAAGATGTGGATGTACTTTCTTCGTGATAAGGCTTAAGCTTTTGGTAAGATTAAAGAAAAACCACAACTTGTTGAAAATGAACCAAGGAAAAGTGTGAAGAAGCTTGGAATAAAAGGTGGTGGTGATCTCAACTTAGAGAAGTTGGAAGGCGTTTGCAAGTGCAAAGGTATAAAGTGTCAATCAATGACACCTCACACATCACAACATGATGGCATTATGGAATGCAAGAGTCACACCATTGTTGAGATAGCAATGTGTATGAGGGAGGGCATGCGATTTCCTTATCAAAACAGAAAGATTCATCATGAAGTCCACATTGGTAAGAATCCATCCATCTTACACTTTAAAATTTTTGAGAGTGTGTGTTATGCTCTTGTCCCAGGTCAAAGAAAGAACAAGTTAGAACCAAAAAGAAAGAGATGCATCTTCCTAGGTCATAATGAAAAGAAAAGGACTTTTATATTGTATGACCATGAGGCAAAGAAGATGAAAGGGAGCCGTGATGTTGTTTCTATAAAGCAGCCACATGCAGTGGAGGATAAGAAAAGAGCTTCCATTTTATCATCAAGCAAAGGAGTAATTTACTATGTACCTAGCCCAAGAGTCATCCCTACCTATGAACAGGAGGAAGCATCATCATCATATGGTGAGGAGAGAGTCTACCAACCTAAAATCACCCAAACAGATTGGTTGTCACTACAATGGGTGAAGGAGAAGCTCTATCATCAGAGTAATCCTATGCCAACAACTATTAAAGTGAAAGCAAAAGGACCAAGGAGATCACAGAGAATAGAGGAGCACTCATCATTTTCTTTTTTCTTACATGGTATCAGAGCTCAGTAAGGTATAGAAGATTGCAGAGATTGTGGAGGCCTAGGAATCAACTCTAGCATTTGTGGAAGGAATGTTTCAAAATTCAAGCTTGTGAGAGGTAAATGCTTCAACCCCAAAGTTTTTGGTAGGTAAAGCCTTGAAAATTAGAGTTCTTGGGAGGCAAAGGCTTCAATGCTATAGCTTGTGGGAGGAAAAGGCTTCAACACTAGAGTTCTCAAGAGCTAAAGGATTCAACACTAGAGTTCTTGGGAGGCAAAGGGATTGGTTACGTATGGAACGCCAATGAGAAATACTGTCATGGAACAATTGTGGTGCTACATAAGGGTGAGGCATTGAGCATCTCTAACCCCCCCTGAGTGCCCACCCAATGGTGAACTACCTTCTTGGCCTGATGCAAAGTCTTCCATGAGGTTGGAGCATTGACCATGTCTAACACCTACTATTACCAAGAACCTCATCAGTGTAGGTCAAATTATTGAGAAGGGATCACAGGTTACATTCACCAAGCATGGAGGTTTTGTTGAAGACCCACATGAGGGCTTCAAGAAGATAGCAAGAGGAGAATATCAGGTAGATTGTTCACCTTTGAACTCCAAGACACCAAGAACATTGCATGGTTCAATTATGGCACTCAAACTCCATGAGAGTTAGAGATATGGCACAAGAAATTAGCTCATATAGGAGAAATAGATCTAAAAAAAACCAATAGGGACCGGGGTGTACTTGTTCTACCAAATATATCAAAACAATATATGATTTATAAAATGTATTCCTTGTCAATATGGTAAGTCACACATGTAAACCTTCACCAAGAAAAGCTACATACATGGAGACCTATTGGAGTCAGTCCACATAGATGTTTGGGGACCAAGCAAGAGCCTTCAATCTCTAGATCAAGGTACTAGGTGTCATTCATAGATTATTGTAGTAGTCGGATTATCATGTATTTCATGAAGCATAAAGATGAAGTGTTTTCATGTTTCAAAAAATATTTATCTCTTGTGAAGAACTAAATAGGTAAAACCCTACATTTACCAAGGTAGCAAGAGGAATCAAAAGAGAAATTACTCCCAGACTTTGATTCCTCTCTCTTCTCCCATGACTTTGATTCCTATCTCCAAGAGAGAGGAATCAAAAGAGAAATTAGTACCAGATACACTCCTAGGAAAATTGAGTGTCAAGGAGAGGGAATCATACAATTGTGGAGGCTACAAGATTAATGATCAATGAACATAAACTCCCCAATTACTTGTGGGTAGAGGTAGTATCAAAAACAACATATTTGGCGAATAGACTTCCATCAAAGGATCTGGATGGAATGACTCCATATGAGGCATGGAATGGAATAAACCATAGCCTTAATCATTTTAGGATCTTTGGGTGCATTGCATATGCGCACATAGCTTCATCGATTAGGGGTAAGTTGGAATGGGCCCTAAGGCGACGAAATGCATCTTCATTGGTTATGAACTTAATAAAAAAGGTTAAAGATTGTACAATCCAAGCAATAAAGGTTTCATTTTAAGTAGAGATGTTGTGTTTGATGAAAAACAAGTCATGGTTTGAAGATGATTGCAGAAGGATCAAACCACCTTATGACATAGAGGAGAACTTTCAAAATATATCAAATATGAATGAACATAGAAATCTATCAAAGATGAATGAACATAAACTTGAATCATCAATAGAGTTAGAAGGTGATCAAAAGACTCCAAGAAGAGAACTCAACTCTTGGAACTCTAAAGGCAAAGCCAAATTTCAAGAGTTGAGGGATGTAGTATAATCCTCTCATCTAAGAATTAAAAGGTCAACTAGAGGAAGAACCCTCATCATATGAGGAAGAAAAAAAAGAAGCCTAAATGGATGAATGCCATGGAGGAAGAGATATAGGAAAATTGGACTTGGGAATTAGTGCTCAAGACTCCATTTATGAAGATCATAGGTTCAAGATGTTTAAAGAAGGTAAATAAAAATTTTGATGAATCTATAAACAAGTATAAAGCAAGAATTGTGATGGTCCAAAGGGTTGATGGGGGAAGATTCTAACACCCCGATGCAACAATGGAAGATGGCTGCCCTCCACCATGTTTGAGACATACTCAAACTTCTTAGGCTTGAAATGGAGTTGTTGGTGCAATAAGAAAGCCTAAGAGTTTTATCTTAATTCTATTCCATAATTTAGCTCACATAGATATGTTCATTTTAACACGTTTGTAAAACTTCCAAGAGCAAAACTCATGTAATTATCTTGGTCATTTGTAAAAGCTAAAAGTAGAAGAGGAGTCTCGTAGATTGAGGAAGCCTAATTCCAAACTTTGGTAGTTGGAAATCAAATTAAAATCATCCTTGAAGTCTAAGATCACTTTTAGTTGGATGACTAATCGTATTCAAATTCAAATTCATGTATAAATACATCTACTTCTTAATTGCAAGATATGAAGCCTATTTGTGAGAGATTGGGCTACATCTTTCAACATACATTGTGCTCACGTCATTCCTCCACAATTACTTGTATCATATGCACAATATCAATACACACTAGGATTCATATATCTTGATTTCTCATTCTTTGTGTGCTGCTACAATACCTTGACGTACACAATGAACTTGTCTAAGCTATTTCTCTAAGTGTGAGTACCCATTTTCAACGCACAAAGATAATCTATAACCATCAACGATCACACATAGATCTCATCTAACTTATAAGTTAAGGTTCCACAAATGTCAGTGCTCTAACAATGGCTTCTCTTCATAATGGGGTGGAGTATTGAGCATATCTAGTATATAACACCATCTTAATGCACTAAAACTATGATATATCTCCTAGGTTGATTAGATTTATTTGAGTTTTAAAAGGTCAAGCAATGATATGTTTTGAAATGCTATATGTGCCTAAGAGTCAGCGTTCTTTTCCCTTTTCACATTTTAAAACGCACTATGAATCTTGATATCACTAATAGGGTGGCAGATGGAAATGATTTTCTATAATGGAAGCATCAATAAGCCTAACTAGGCTAGTCACCTCTTCTTATAGACCACAAACCACTATTTCCTCCATTGAGGCATACATATTGTTAGATAATGATCGATGGACAAATATGGCCATATCAATAGGAGATTGGATATTCATGAAACCAAGGAAGATAGAGAAATGCAAAACCAATAATATACACCTAGACTCTTGGAAGGGTAGATTTATTGGATCTCAAACAAATGATAGAAGTTTTGGTGCAACATGTATACATGCACAAAGAGATAATAATTGTAGAATATCCAACATAAATTCCAATGTACAAAGACAATTGTAAGTATTTTGCATCATTGTACTATGTACAATATTGAAAACACCATTGACATTTCCAAGATTTTAGATATTGATCCTTTATCCCATGAGGAATGGCAGCCCACAAATGTGTTATAGGTAATTTCCATGCAACCATTGGTTTTATAAGAGAGCTTTGATACTGTAACATCAACATGAGACCAAGGAAGCTCCCAAACTCTAGCATTTTATTATATGATCATTTATACAAACTTAATGAGAACAATTAGAAAGTAAAGGAGAGGGTTGTAATGGATGTACAAGGAAGACCCCAAAATTTTATTGACTCAGATTTCATGGTCTCTAGTGAACTATATTGTAAAATTCGTCTTAGTGAGAGTTGAACTTTAGAACAACTTCATCAAAACATCAATGTAGAGACTCCAAATGATGGTGGAAACTACTTCATACTCAACAAAAAAAAAGTAAGAACCTACTTTCCTTGCTATCTGTTTAGTACATGCCATTAGTCATTGAGCAAAGATAAATGGTCCATGCATATAAGAAATGAGAAATATACAACTAAAGAAAAAGGCATGTTAAAAATGTGTTTCAAAACACATATGGATTATTACACTTGGAAGGAGATTCCCTAGTTTTGTTTCAAAACACAAGGGATCCTTTGGATTTTTTTGTACTAGGAAGTCAATCCTCAAAACTATTGTTATCATACTTGGACTCCTACAATGCAATGGTTAAACAAATAATACTTGATGATAGGTGGGATAAGTCTTCCTAAGCTAAATGGCAATGGAGAATGTTGCAAGAGAAGGAAATCTTATGGAAAAACACATGAAGAATGTATGATTCCCCATTTGTTACTTATATATGAATTTTCCCTCATAATGTGT
This sequence comes from Ceratopteris richardii, assembly GCA_020310875.1. NCBI lineage: Eukaryota > Viridiplantae > Streptophyta > Polypodiopsida > Polypodiales > Pteridaceae > Ceratopteris > Ceratopteris richardii. The sequence goes on along the minus strand of CM035407.1, from coordinate 208,644,772 downwards.
GTGGAGGACGACCCTATGCTATGTCTCAGAATTCCATTGTTATATTATTACTATCTTCCATTGCTTCATTGGGATGTTAGAATATTCCCCCATCAACCCTTTGGCCACAAGTCTTGCTTTATACTTGTTTATAGATTCATCAAATTTTTTTATAATTTCTATAACCATCTTGAATCTATGATCTTCATAAATGGAGTCTTGGGAACTCATTCCCAAGTCTAATCTTCCTGTAAAGCATCTATCTCTTCCTCCATGGAATCGATCCATTCATGCTTCTTCTTTGCTTCCTCTTTATGATGAGGGTTCTTCCTCTGGTTGACCTTTTAATTCTTAGTTGAGAGGATTCTACTACATCCCTCAACTCTTGCACTTTGGCTTTGTCTTTAGAGTTCCAAGAGTTGCCTTCTCTTCTTGAGTCTTTTGATCATCTTCTAAATCTCTTGATGATTCAAGTGTATGTTCATTCATATTTGATAGATTTTGAAAGTCCTCCTCTATGTCATAAGGTAGTTTCATCCTTTTGCAATCATCTTCAAACCATGACTTGCTTTCATCAATGTCACTCTAGCACAATGGTGAGTACCAACGTGAGGAGTTACACCTCATGAATGTCAATCCGTGGAGATGTGAGGACCGGTATGAAGATCATGAGCAAGTGATGGCACAAGTGCGTGAGTGAAAGCACACAAGCATGCACACACATACACACACGCGCACAAGGTAAGAGCAAAGAGTGGAACAATGGAAAGCTTCAATTACAAAAGAAATCTCTTACAAAGCTCAAATCTACAACAAGCTAACCTCAAAAATGAGCTCTCCAGCCCTTTTTATAGGTTTTGAGTGGTTTTGGCCCTGTCCAGACCTAGTGTCCGGCCTAGTTAAAAAATAGGTTCCAGGGCTTATTTGGGGGCTCAAACGGAGTCCAAAAATTATGAAAATTGGTAGGATGATAGTTCTAATAGTCCTCAATCTCGAGGACTCCTCGGCTTGAACAAAATGGAGTAACAAAAATGGAAAATGGTATTTACAATGGTTTTTAGTGATAAAAATCACTATTTTTATAGGGATTTCTTTTGAAAATTTGATAGATGCTTCTTGGAGCTCCCTACTTGCTCCTTTTTCTTGTGTATCCACTTCCTTGATGCACTTCCATGCTTTGTCATTGACCTTGAGCTTCAACACTTCCCCCCCCCCCCCTTGAGTCTGTCGTCCCTGACAGACCCTTGTTGTAGTTGTTGTTCCATGTAGTACGTTGAGAGGTAGTGTCCTTCATGTATCAACATGAGCGGTCCATCTTCCCAATGTAGCTTGGTCGGTTGTTAGTTTCTTCAATTTTCCACCATTAGCCTATGCGAGTGTTGGTCCCTGGTAGGTACTTCGTCCTTGGAATGGAGTTAGATGGCGTATTTTTGTGCTTTCACAGATTGCTAGTTGCTCAAAAGAGGTTGTCAATATTGATCCTGAGCAGTTGTTGATGTTGAATGGCTTCATAGGTACTAATGTTGTACAGGTTATGTATTTGGAGCTTTGAACATGAGTTTCATAGTTGGATGCCAAGTACTTTTGACCGATAATTTGGGTAAGTGCATTAGTAAATGGGTTGAGAAAAATATGTGCCTTATGCATGGCCTTGTAATGTAGCCCTATGCATGCATACTTGGGAAATGCATCGGAAGAATTATGGTGCAAGAAGTTGGGCCTTGAGCTAAGTGCTCAATGGTATGCCAATGAAGAGATTTCCTAATCTATCATGGTTATAGCGTTGTTGAAGCATGCACATCTTACCATGGTGAAAGGTTCGTCGATCTTCGTCTCTTCGTGTTGTACTCCATCATGGTGTTTGACCATTGGCTTGTTGTTTTGTTGATGGATAGCCTTGCTGATGGTTCATTGATTAGACTCTTCACAAGCATGGTTTTGTCTCCTCTCATTGTCTTTTCTGCTTCCTCCTGTTTCTTTTTTATCTTTCTTTCTTTCTTTTTATCTCTTCCCTCTCTTTTTTTTTGGAACAATGGCATAAAACAAGATGAAAGGTGTTAGCGTCAATAAAATATTTTACATATGTCAGATGTGTCACATGTGCCTGGGACTCTCGATTGTGTCTATGCACGGCCGTGTAATGTGGCCCTATACTAATGCATACTCTGGAAAGGCAAAGCCTAAATGGTGCAAAAGACAAGGTTATGCCAAAGGCACATGGTTGTTGTTGGTCGAGGCTTTTGATGTTACTGCAAGTGTTGATGCAGCCTTTGTTGGAGGTATCCCTTGGATGTCAAAAGGACCACTGATTTTTGGAGCCCATTTCAAAACAGTGTGGGGCTGCATACAAGTCCTTGTTGACAGCTTCATATTTGGCTGCTTTCTAAACTTTGGTATCCAGTGTGGTTGGCTTTTTTGTGTTATGGAGACTACTAGTACTTTTGGCATCCAAACCCATATCCTTGATGATTGCCTTCTTATTGTTTCCAAAGGATTGATTTGATCTTCTTTTGGTCGTTGTGCTCTGTTCTTACCCTTTGCTCTCCTTGGCTTTTGTGTTGAGACCTGTCGCATGGGTGAGAGCATAGGTTGTTGTGGATGTAAGAGCTTCTTAGGTACCCACATCTGTAATCACCCTTGTTGAGCTGTAGCTAATTTCTTAGGCACCCAAATTTTTCGGAGACCTTCTGGGTGAGCTAGTCTTGATTGTTTGGTTCTTGTTTTTGCATGGTTGGCTTGCCTAGGTGGGAAGTGTGTTGGCAAGGCCAGTGGTTGCTCTCCTTTTCGGACCTAGATTTGCTTCATGCCCGGAACTACTTCCTTCTTAAAGGCTCTTTGTATATTTGATATACCGATTGTCTTGTATTGTTTCTCTTGCCTCTATGGTTGAACTTCTATGGATGCTTTACTCCTCGAAAAAGAAAGACTATCTGCATGCCCTTGCAACTTGTTTACCATGATTGAGTCCTTCCGAGTCATAGAGCTTTTGACACACACAACATCTTGTTCATGAAGATTGGTCTTAGAGGAACTAAGAGAGTGTGTGGTGCCATGATCTGTGAGCATGCAGTTGTCTAATTCTAATGTAATGCATTGTTCATGTACCCAAACTTGAAGAAGTTGACTTCTTAGATTCAAGTTGACTGCATGGTCATAAATCCAATCTTGACCTAGGACAAGTGGCTCTGTAAGGTCCGCATCGTGACACACTAGCATTTTGACTTTTATTGGAACATCTTGAAGGTAGATGGGAAGCTCCACCTCGCCCAAACAAGGGGTTTCCACACCTCCCAATCCTATGAGATAGGCTTCTATGGGCTTGATGTCCAATTGTAGGTCTTGGCAGTATGAAAATCTCACTGCACTAGTTGCTGCACCTGAGTAACCAATACTCTCATAGTCATTACATTTTTTTCTCGTCCTACCTCTACGGTCACAAAGGGGCGTCGATCGATGATTCGAGAAGTGCTCGATTTTTGGCACATGTCCAGGTGATATTTTGGAGCTTTCAAGTTGACATCTAGGCCTCTTCGTCTTATCTTATTTCTTCTGATGCGCTCTCTCACCTCTACTTGTGCTTCTTCTCTAACCCTTAACTCCTCTTCTTTTCGCTTCTTAACAGTGTTGAGTCTCATGATCATATTCTCTGTAAGAGGTTCTTGATATAACTTGACTTGACAACCACTGGTATAGTTTGGCAAGATATCTCCTTCTAAAGTTGCCAATTGAACCGCACCACTAATGGAGATTCTATTAATGATCATAGGTCCATATCCTCGTTTCTCCAATTTTCGGGCATGTTGCTTTAGCGTATAAACCAGCACGAGGTCTCCTTCTTTCAATCCTTTATCCTTTATATGAGCATCAAAGTATGCCTTTTGTCTTTTCTTTGCAGCATAGATGCCTACTGCCGCTCATAGCCTCGTCTCACCTAAGCATTCTAGATCAAAGATCCTAGAGGACAATTCATGTCCATTCCACTCATGTTCTTGTGCTACTTTTAAGGCTGTGATTAGGAAGTCCAATGGTAGCACAACATTCTGTCCAAAGACCATCTAAAATGGGGTGGCATTGAGTACCATTTTGTAGGCAACTCGGTAAGCCCAAACAACATGACAAAGCTGTTTGTCCCAATCAGAGCATTTATTATTTACTAGTTTTGTCAACACATTACATATGATCTTATTTCGTGCTGTCGGCTTGTGCGTACCTCTATCACTGAACAACTCTATTGGTAGTCCATATCTCGTGAATAGATTCTCGAATAAGAACTTAGCGGTCGTTTGAGTATCATTCTTTGCTGTGGCTTTTACTTCCACCCACTTTGTAAGGTAATCTGTGGCTACAATAATGTATTCTGCATGGGAGTTTCTAGCAGGGGGGTTGATAAGACCTACAAAGTCTATACCCCACTTAGAAAATGCACGTCCTCCCATCATTGGTCTCAAAGGCATCTCATCTTTTCTTATTGGATATTGGGCATGTTGGCATGTGTCACATTTCTTCACATAGGTGTGTGCATCCATATGAAGAATGGGCCACCAAAGTCGTGAGAATAGAATGGTCTTGATTACTCTGTCAGGCCCAAAGTGTCCACCTGCAACACTGCTGTGTGCAGTTTCTAAGACTTTCAAATAGTCTGATTCATGAACGCACAGTCTTAGGTAACCATCCTTGCCTCTTCGATATAGGTTGTCTCCTACTAAGGCATAGTCTTGAGCCCCTTGCTCCATGCTCCGTTTTCTTGCAAGACTAGCCTCATTGGGTAATGTTCCCGATCTCATGAACTCGACCAATGGAGCACTCCATTCTGGAATTAAGGATACATGACAAAGAGTCACATGCTCCACTAGGGGTCTCTTCTGGCACACTGGACAATTCTTAATCCACTCATGTATTTCTTTGCCCATGCTAGGCCAATACACTCCTAAACATTTTAGATTCTGCCATGTTCACTGTTTACCATAGTGATTTCCTAGCAATCCTTCATGGGCTTGTTGCAACCAACTACTATGTTCATCATCCTTGACACAACAAGCTAATACACCATTTGTATCTTGTTTGTACATGCTTCCTGCTAATATTTGATATTTTTGTGATTTTACAATTTCCTCTTTGTTCGTTTTCACATTCTTGTTCGTTGGTCCGAAGGTTAGGACTGGTACCAGCTTATTTGCCCATTTAGGAACAACTTCTAAATTGAATAGATAAGCGTCGGGCAATTCATTGGACACTCCTTGTGGTGGCTCTCCTGAAGTGATGTGAGAAAGATGGTCCGCCCTAAGGTGGGTCCTACCTTTCTTAACAACCACTTCAAAATCGTATTCCATTAGTAAGAGGAACCATCTTACTAAGCGGCCTATATTGCAAGGTTTATTGACAAAATATAGTAAAGCTTCATGATCAATGAAAAACTTGAACTTATTGGCCAATAGATAGTGTCTAAACTTCTTCACATCATATACCATGTGTAGACCTTCTCTTTCCGTTGTGGTATAATTTCGTTTAGCTACGTTCAACTGTCTGCTAGCATATGCGATGGGTAAATCTAGATTTCCTTCACCTGTGGGTTGTGCTAGCACACATCCTATTGCATGATTGGAAGCATCTACATGGACATGGAAGGGTTTAATCCAATCAGGAGTGGTCAGTATTGGTGCTAAGCACAATTGTCTCTTGATCTCAATGAAGGAATTTTCGCATTCGTCTTTCCACTCAAATTTTGTCAACAATCCATAAAGAGGTTTAGCAATGATGGCATACATGTGGATGAACTTGCGGTAATATCCACATGAACCATGAAGGCTTGCACCTCTTTAACATTCCTTGGCCTTGGCAACTCTGCTATGGCTCTTACTTTGTCCTCATCCATTGATATTCCATTTTTAGAAACAATGTGACCTAAGATTTTACCTTGTCGTACCATGAACACACACTTCTCTGGGTTCAGACACACTCGATAATCTCTACACTTGTTCAAGATTTGTTTGAGCTCAGGGATGTGGTATCTTCTTACTTGGGAATGAGCACATAAATCATCCACATATACTTCTAAGTTCTTCCGCAAGAACTCTTTGAAGACATGACACACGAGCCTTTGGAATGTTGCAGGTGCATTGGTGAGACCAAATGGCATCACCCAAAATGCAAAGATTCCCCACTCTATGGCAAAAGCCATTTTGTGTTGATCTTCTGGGGCAATGGCTACTTGATTGTAACCCAAAAATCCATCAAGAAAGCTATAAAATTCCTTGCCTGCAACACGCTCCAGTAAATGTTAAGTGATTGGAAGTAGATAGCTATCTTTGATCATAGCAACATTAACTTTTTTAAGGTTAATACACACTCGCAGCTTTCCATTCTTCTTGGGCACCACTACAATGGGGGACACCCATTCAGTATGTTCAATCTCATAGATAAATCCAGCTTCAATCAGCCTGTCAATTTCTTCTTTGATTTTAGCTGCATAAGTGTCATTATATGTGTAGGGCTTTTGTTTGGTGGGCTTGGCCTCAATGATCATGGGGATTGTATGAGAGCAAATTTTTGGATCTACTCCCTTCAGATCTCTATAGTGCCATGCAAACACATCCCTATATTCCCTTAATAGAGCTACAAGCTCTGCTTCTTCTTTTGCACTTAGGTCATCTCCTATGTATGTACATCGTTCTTTGTTCCCTTCAATGGTTACAACAATTTTTTTCGTCTTTTCTTTATTATCATATGATTCTCCTATGATGGCCTCTCTCTTAGGCATTCGTACCAAAATCTTCCGGTCTTCCACTTAATATTTCTTGAAGTTTTCTGGTACTTCAAACAATGATTCCTCCTCTTCTTGTTTCACTGCTTTTCTTTTCGTTTTCTTTTTACTTCCTTCACTCCCATCCTTTGAATTTATAGTTTTAATGCTTGTGAGAGGTTCTTCTTCTTTTTGAGTCAGTACTCCTACATCTTCTAGATAGTGCTCCTCTGAGATGAAGCAACTATCCATCACAATGGATTCTAGATCATCGTCATTCTCTTCTTCTTCTATGACCTCACTAGGATCACACTCTTCCAACAAGGGCTCACACATGAACACAAAAATATCATCTCCTCATCACAATGAGGTGTCCATTGTTCTTCATTTACTGCAATGTCCATAGTAGCTAAAATTTCTGCCCAACCATGAGGCTCAAATTCCTCATCTGGAAATATCATCGGTGTATAGGCTAGGTCTTTAACTAGTCTATCTCCTGAGGAAGTTACTTCTTCTCTTGCTTTTAAACGCTTTTCCTCTTCCTCTGCGACCTTTCACATCCACAAGTGAGTATCTTCATGCAGCCAGGATGGATCAGGTGAACTCCTAGAATGCACAGAGATAGAATCTTCTTTCGCTTTGTGGATAGGATTCCACTGTAGGGGTGGTACATCTCTGAAGGTGTAATCCTTCAAATTGACCTTGGTAGTGACCCCTAAGTGCTGTAAGTACAAGGAGTTGCTTCCCCAATCCTGTACTATTTGCAATTTTCGTAGGACGGGTCTTCCTAGGATCATCTCGTAGACATTATTTTTCTCAAAGTCATATATAGCAAATGTGTGTTCAAACTCTACACCACAAGTGGTTAGAATTATCCCTTCAAGCAATCCTAGAGGTCTTTCAAAATGACCATCTTCCATTTGGAGCTTCATTCTTGTTGGTCTTAATGTGGGTTTGCCCCATCGCTTCCACAAGGAGGTGGTCGCAATAGCAACACCAGCACCTGAATCTATGATTGCTTTGGTTGTGTAACCTTGATAGGTGATCGGAAGATAAGTATTACCTTCTTTACCTTCACTCATGTCCCCTATTTTGTCTAGAGGTATCTCTGGTACTTTCTGCTTAGAGCCTACTTTTGGCATATTGGAATCAAGTTCTGGAACTTGATCCTTCACATGATTCCATAGCTCAGGTTTTGCTTTGAGAAGCTCTTCTACCGTGAGATGGCACTAAACCTTAGTGTTCTTTAGGACATGAGTGTTTCTTGGAACCACTAAGTCTTAATTTCTTACCAGTATTGTGGGAGCTCTGATCTGAAGAGATTCAGATTCCCATGGGCCTGTGAATTGAGGCAACTCTTGTAAAGAATTAGATTCAAAATCTAATCTTTCATCTTCTTGTTGCTCTGCTTGGTCTCCATAAATAGACGGAATGTCTTGGGGAAATTGGTCATGAAGATCATCAATCTCAGGAATAGGAGGGGGATTACCCTTCTCCTTGGCCCATTTCTCTTCTTGTATTTCCCGCAAGAACTCTTGAGAGTACCGTTGCATTGAAAGAGGTGTTCCCTCATCCACGGAATCAGGAACATAAGCTTTCCTGGGCGGTGAGCTTTCTCTTTCAACAACAGGTTGAGCTTGTAGAGGTAAAGAAATCTACGGCTTGTTTACCAACTGCTCTAATCTTTCTAGTAAGCCCTGGAAATGCAAATCTGGTTTGATAGAGTTTGTCTGATTGAACTTTTGACTAGTCTCAAGCATAGGTTGAGCTATTTCTACCATTTTCATGCACATTTTTGTCCGTTCAATCTCTAAATCTACTCTCGGGTAACTCTTGTCTAGGTTTGCAGTTGTTGGCCCTTCTTGAAGGCGAGCCTGGTAGGCCTTGAACATCATGTCCAAGCCTTCTGGTGTTGGATCTGCAAGAACAGACCCTGGTTGTGTGTTATTTACAATGGGTGGTGGGGTGGGATGAGGTGGAATGGATAGAGCTTCGGCATGTGAGGGGCTTTGAGATGCAATGTCTCTTCCGACTGCTCAGATGTTTTTGCTTGTTGTGCAACCTATGCCTTAGTAACTGCCTGTACAGGAGCCACATTACTGCTACTTGAACTTGAATCTGCCACTAAGCCTACCACATTGATGGGTGTAACCTTAGGCACACTAGAGGGATTCTTAGGACACTCTCTAGGAAGATGTTCCTTGCCACACTCAGGACAAAAGCCTTGTATTGTGATGTTTTGTCCTTGTCCAAGCACTGGTTGATGGGGACATTCACGAATGAAATGGTCGCCCTGACATCTAAAGCATGGTCCTCTAGGGGCTTGTGGTCTTACTTGTCTCACTTGGTGCCTAGGATTTGGATTCGTGTACATGACATTGGAGTATTCTGGCTCCCAATTTTGTTCCATGGGTGATGCTTCATATTGATATGGAGAAGTTTCCTCTCAATGGTGCAATATAGAGCATTAGGGTTTCCTTGGGGTTGAGCCATCATTGGGCAGACATTAGCCATGTGATCTCCTTCGCATGTATACTATCGCTTCAATGAGATGACCCTTGGCATTTGTCTATTTTGAACTCCTAGTTTTTTGGCCACCTGCTCAGCTATCTCATCTATCTCAGTGGAGGTTCTAGAGGTATAACTAGTAGAACTGTCAGAGTCCTTATAGAGTTTGGATAGTCCTAACTCCTCACCCAAGTTGTCTTCTATGTCAATGCATATCCGCACACACTCTTCTATGGATCTAGGCTCTTTCAAGTACACATATGACCTTAACTTTGTGCTCAATAGGCCATCTAAAAAAAGTGCCACTTGTTTGGGTGCTGTGGGTAATTCTGGCACAGGGCATCTTTCCAAGTACTGTCTAAACCTTCTTCCTACAAGTTGCACTGTTTCTTGGGGTGTCTGCTTGAAGCTGTGGATCAAGGATGATGTGTTATGCCTGATACCACTCTTGGAAAATTCTACAATGAATTCTTCTAGCAGCTGATCTATCTCTCTATAGTTGCGACTGTTTAGAGGTTGAAACCAAGCTAAGGTAGTACCCTTAAGAGTCAAACCAAATGCTTCGATCTGGGTGAATAAGTCTTCAACTTGTTTAGCTCTTAGCACTTGTTTGAACTCGGCCACATGATCATAAGGATCTCCAAATCCATCAAAGTAGTTCTTCATTGCCTTGACCACTTGAGAAGGTCTAAGGGTTCTTGAGTGCTCTCGGGGTCTGGGCAATGGGAAATCATGTTCATCTCTGGAAAATTGATTCACCTTGCCAAGTGTATGCATGCCTATCTTGCTCTATTACCAAGAACATTTTCTCTGACGTGTGATCTAGATAGACAACTTTGCCTGGTATCTCTGGATCCTTGAACTCATAGATGGTGACTATTGGGCTTGGTTGAGCTGGCTTGAATCTCCAAAAGGCTTCCTCCATTTCTCTATTCAAGAATAGCTCTATGCTTTTGTTGTCTTGGGAAATCCATTCTGGAGTGATCACTCTAATCAAGACTGACTTACCTCTAGGGTTCTTGGGTTCTCATCCTAGGTCTCCTATCTCGTTCTCAAGAATGATGTTTCCCAACTCATCTGTCCTGTTTGGTAGGCTGGTAACCACATACATGGTTCCTTCCTTATCAATGTATGCACCCTCTTCAAACTTGACCACTGGGTGTTCAAGTCCAAAGGGTTGATCATGATTTTTGAGTTGGACAACGGATTGTCTTAGACCATCCTCATAGATGCGAGCACCTAATTGGTTGGTCCTGATATACTCCAATTGTGTCTTATAGGGACCTTCTGGTGTCTGTAACTAAGCAGTAATAGAGGTACGTGTGGGTATCTCCATGTTGAAGGACATTTATGAATCACTTGTATCGAAACTTTGTGTGTAGGGATAACCACTTAGTTGTTGTGCCCAAGACATAGCTGTATGGTTGACATTAGCCTCAGATGACCTAATGCTTTGCTTATCCTTGCCTAGGTGTCTACCAGATCTCATGTTCATAAGCCTTGTCTTCTGGTCCCAAAGTTCTCTTATATTGCTCAAAATCCTTTGGAACTCCTTGGTTTTCTAGTTTCCTTGGGGTCAACTTCAAAATACTATATCTAATAATCCACGTAGTACTCCCCACGAGCTTTCCAACAAACCCAAAATAACAGCAAATGGATTTTGTATGAGAAAGTTATGCCAGTTCAGGGTTTTGGGGATTAAAACAAGGAAACAAGATCTCTCTAGGAGCTCAGAACAGGCTATACGATACCAGATTTTCATGATACAATACCTTTTTCTTACACGATACCACCTTTAGACGATACCACCTTAGACGATACGATATCTCCGGGATGATTGAGATCGCGATACCGACTTCCACGATACGATACTGGAAATGGTCACGATACGATACCTTTGAGTTACACGATACGATACCAAAAATCAGATGATACGATACTGACTCTTTGCACGATATGATACTAAAGGACTAGACGATACGATACCAAAACAGGAGGTGATACGATACCGAGTTGGCGATACGATACCAACTTTACTCGCGATACGATACTTATGCAAGTGGCGATACGATACCAGTTTGTGAACGATACGATACCACTCCAACCGTGATACGATACTGCTTGTGCTACACGATACGATACCACAAAGTGCACGATACGATACCAAAATAAGAGACGATACGATACTAGGTGCACGATATGATACCTCTTGACCTCCCGATACGATACCAAAACTGGAGGCGATATGATACCAACTTGGCCGACGATACAATACCGCTCGGTCGATGATACGATACCACGAGGTGCACAATATGATACCAGGTGGACCATGATATGATACGACTGGGGTGACCACATACTAGCACTTGACGATACGATACCAGAATGGTATTGCGATACCTCAAGTGGGCATGCACGATATGATACCTCAACAAGTATCGCGATACACGGGAATTCTGGTATCACGATACCAAAACTCAACCGGACACCATACTTGGAGATTTTCACACCCAAATTCAATTTTTTTTGCAAATATGAGTACCTTGTGTCCTTCTTGTCACTCCTATCAGCTGTAGATGCAACATCACCCTCCAAACTCACGATACCACCGCCGCGGTATCAGACGCTGTTCCTCTCATGCCACGATACTGACGCCCAGATTTTGGTGTTTTTGAGAGTTTTTCAAGTGTTTTTCTTCAGCGTTTTTGGTTCTCAACTCCCCCTAAGCTTGTTTCTCACAGCCATGAGTAAAAAAATGAGTGAATGTACTATCGAAAATGGAAAAATAAGAGAATGTGAAGAGGGAAGAAGATGGTGATGATGAAGAAGATGAAGAAGAAGAAAAACTCAGAAACTTAATTGAAAATGGTGATTCTTTTTTACCTTCCAATGTCACTACTCTATGTCTTACCATCACACGCTCGTCCTCCAAGCTCTCTCCCCGGCAACGGCACCAAATTTGGTGTCACTCTAGCACAATGGTGAGTACCAACGTGAGGAGTTACACCTCATGAATGTCAATCCATGGAGACGTGAGGACCGGTATGAAGACCGTGAGCAAGTGATGGCACAAGTGCGTGAATGAAAGCACACAAGCATGCACACACATACACACACGCACACAAGGTAAGAGCAAAGAGTGGAACAATGGAAAGCTTCGATTACAAAAGAAATCTCTTACAAAGCTCAAATCTACAACAAGCTAACCTAAAAAATGAGCTCTCCAGCCCTTTTAATAGGTTTTTGAGTGGTTTTGGCCCTGTCCAGACCTAGTGTCCGGCCTAGTTAAAAAATAGGTTCCAGGGCTTATTTGGGGGCTCAAACGGAGTCCAAAAGTTATGAAAATTGGTAGGATGATAGTTCTAATAGTCCTCAAGCTCGAGGACTCCTTGGCTTGAACAAAATGGAGTAAAAGAAATGGAAAATGGTATTTACAATGGTTTTTAGTGATAAAAATCACTATTTTTATAGGGATTTCTTCTGAAAATTTGACAGGTGCTTCTTGGAGCTCCCTACTTGCTCCTTCTTCTTGTGTGTCCACTTCCTTGATGTGCTTCCATGCTTTGTCCTTGACCTTGAGCTTCAACAATCAAACACAACATCTCTACTTAAAATGAAACCTTTGTTGCTTGGATTGTACAATCTTTAACCTTTTTTATTAAGGTCATAACCAATGAAGATGCATTTCGTTGCCTTAGAGTCCAACTTGCCCCTAATCCATGAAGCTATGTGTGCATATGCAATGCACCCAAAGATCCTACAATAATCAAGGCTACGAATTCTTCCATTTCATGCCCCATATGGAGTCATTCCATCTAGAGCCTTTGATGGAAGTCTATTCACCAAATATGTGGCTGTTGATACTACCTCTACCCACAAGTAATTACTTACATACATATTCATCTCAACATCCAACCAATAAACCCAAGCTTAGGAAAATCTTTGACAAATGCAGAAAATATCAGGTGTGTTTGAACCCTAAGAAATGCATATTCATGGTGAGACAAGGTAAAATATTGGGACATATAGTGTCCAAAAATGGTATATCTAATGAAGAGGACAAAATCAAAGTAATCCTTGAATTACCAAGACCCAAAAATGTGAAAGAAGTGCAAGGTTTTATGGGACATTGTGGATATTATTGTAGATTCATTCACATTTATGTCATAATTTCAAAACCTTTGTAATGAATTTTAACTCAATTCAGTTGGACGGATGAATGTGAACAGACATGCAATGGTTTAAAGAAAAGGTTGAGCTCAACACCAATTTTGAAAGTGCCATTCCATATACATGTGGATACATCTAATTTTGCCATTGGATGCATATTAGCACAAGGGTAGAAGCCAAAACCATGATGAAAAATGATGCTCAAACTACCACCAAAGTCTTATTCCGAAAATTTTTCACAAAATTTGGACTCCCCATTGAATTAGTGATGGAGGTACACACTTCATAAATGAAGTCATCGAGTAACTGATGAATGAATTTCTAGTTATTCACAAAAATTCATCACCCTATCACCCACAAGCAAATGGACAAGCTGAGAGTTCAAGTAAGGTTTTATGCACAATTCTTACAAAGATAGTCAACAACGGTAGATCTGATTGGGATAAAAAATGACATCATGCAGTTTGGGCATTTCATGTAGCTTATAAGATGGATATTGGAACTACACCTTTTAATCTAGTTTATGGTCAAAATGCAATATTACCAATTAATTTCTTGATTCCTACTCTACAAGTAGCATATAAATATGAATGGATAGGACATGATTTGTCCAACCAATCAGATCAAATCGAGAAATGAAATTAGATTACAAGTCGTAGTAGGAATTTATGCTACTAAAAGAAGACAAAAGGCTTATTATGATGCTCACATCAAAGATAAAGTTCTAAGAATTGGAGACTTAGTGCTCATTTACACTTTGGTTTTTTTTAAATATTTAGCGATGCACATTTCCTTCAGCGGAAATAGATCTTCACTTGTACTATAGTAGTATAGGATTTTTGCTAACTCCTACTAACTTTTTGCTTTGGCTATGACTAACCTTTTTATGCTCCTTTTTAGCAACTAAAATTACAAAAAAAAAACCATCCGGTATCATGATTCACTCAAGTTAAGTGAGAGGGTTCCCCCTAAAGGACGTATGCCGAATGCATGAGCACTATCAAAAAATAATAGTTTTCCTACGCTCTCATGTTAATCAAATATTGAATTCAAGTGCAAATGGAATCTAAAGATTCTAAGGCAACACAAATAATGGAGGTTCAAGAATTTCCCTTGGAATGTCCTGTCAAAGCATGTGGCCACTAGTTCAAGGATGACCAACCCGTCGGTGAACACCTCTCCCTAATCACTATTAGAATTATGGATCATGACCATCAAATCTTGGCAATGAGTCCGACTTTCATATCCTACATGAATTCCTGAGGATAATTGAGACCTTGAATAAAGCAGTAATTGAGGTGTACTTGTAGCTTCCAATCTATAAGCCAAACTTCGAAATATGCATGCAAATAATAAGCACATTGGATCCTGTAGTACATAAACAATTAATGCTAGAATCTAAGGTTATAGACTTACAAGGTGATTGGAAAACCATCCACTTCACTCATGAATTAATCAAGCAAGTATTTGGATGCATTAAGGAAGTCATTATCGATCTGAAAAAGGAGATCCATGAAGCAAAGAAGTGTACCTTTTTGGACATCAATCGCATGGATATGGAGGAAGAAGTATGGTTGGTGCACTAGAATTTCTACTTCCCAAACATGCATAGATATAATACACCACACAAAATATATGTGTAGCTCTTATCTCATGCCATGAAACGAATTGGTAAGAAGATAAACTTGACCCCTAATGTACAAGAATGGCTTTTTGAAGCCAAGAAGCAATGGGGCATAAGAAAAGTTTTGAATGGTAGCAAGGCTATATATCATGCCTTGAATATCCATGAATACTTATGGGAAATGACATCTACTCTAGAAATGGAAAAGTATGTCAAGTCAACCATCATACAAAAAATGAAACATGGCACAATGCTATGTGAAGAGGCAAGCACAAGTGCTAAACCCATAATA